>JARACY010002918.1:0-37715 GCA_029255725.1 Scrobipalpa atriplicella | reverse complement strand
TTTATTCTGAGCTTTATTTCTTTCTCTTACATTTCCGCTAAATTTTAAAGTGTGCTTTATTTACACTTCAGTGTTTATGCGTTTTAAACACTCAATGAACATTCATTACATCTTTTAAAATGACTGCCTCTATTTTGTAGAGTTCGCGTATTTTTGATTCATTTTCTGGCTATGCCTCCATCTATGATATCAGTGACTTCCCTAAGTACTGTGCTGTGCTGTACCCTTGAAACATCCCACTCAAAGATTATTAAAACTAAAAGCTTGGTTTCTTTCCCTCCATTACTCAACCGGGTTTACTATTTTTATTCATCGCTTATTTATGAATGCATTAGAACCCCGGCGCTTGCACCGGGAAGCTCATAAGCTCCTGCGCAGATATTTTCGCGGCTCCTAGATCGGTGACCTGCCAACTATGCGCCCACCAACCCACAAGCCACTGATCTTCTAAACCGAAAAGATAATTATAACCTTCAGCCACATGAGTAAAGAAACTGTTCAGATACAAATATTCATACAAGTGCATTGACTACACTTCTACTAGTAGATGGTGCCATTTTCTGCTTGTCATCCTGCTACGTAGGTACGCAATAGTAGCATTTTGCGTGCATTTCGCCCTCCTGCTATATTTCTGTAAAATTAAGCCTACAATCACACGTTTTTACACCATCTACACAGATCCTATCATACAACCGCGATGAGATAGTAAACCACTACAGACATAAAATAGGCAAGCCAAATAGGCACTGAGCGGATAAGGATCTATCTATGGAGATGGCGCAAGCCAAATAAGCAGTGAATGGATAGGATAGGATCTGTGTAGATGGTGTAAAAACGTGTGATTGTAGGCTTAATTTTACAGAAATATAGCAGGAGGGCGAAATGCACGCAAAATGCTACTATTGCGTACCTACGTAGCAGGATGACAAGCAGAAAATGGCACCATCTACTAGTAGAAGTGTAGTCAATGCACTTGTATGAATATTTGTATCTGAACAGTTTCTTTACTCATGTGGCTGAAGGTTATAATTATCTTTTCGGTTTAGAAGATCAGTGGGCTTGTGGGTTGGTGGGCGCATAGTTGGCAGGTCACCGATCTAGGAGCCGCGAAAATATCTGCGCAGGAGCTTATGAGCTTCCCGGTGCAAGCGCCGGGGTTCTAATGCATTCATAAATAAGCGATGAATAAAAATAGTAAACCCGGTTGAGTAATGGAGGGAAAGAAACCAAGCTTTTAGTTTTAATAATCTTTGAGTGGGATGTTTCAAGGGTACAGCACAGCACAGTACTTAGGGAAGTCACTGATATCATAGATGGAGGCATAGCCAGAAAATGAATCAAAAATACGCGAACTCTACAAAATAGAGGCAGTCATTTTAAAAGATGTAATGAATGTTCATTGAGTGTTTAAAACGCATAAACACTGAAGTGTAAATAAAGCACACTTTAAAATTTAGCGGAAATGTAAGAGAAAGAAATAAAGCTCAGAATAAACGACTTTGACCTTCAGAATGGAGAAGCCGGCGTCTGCGAACCACTTTAAAGTCGTAAAGATAAAAATAATGTAGCGGTTTGTAATGTAATAACATTTGGGGAAAAAAGGCCGATGGTGTAGTAGATAGAGCTGCTGCCTTCTGGGCAGGAGGTACCAATATAATATATATGTACCAATGTGTTTTTCGGTTTCCGAATTTCATATGAGCGTTTATTCGGTGCTTTTACGGTGAAGGAAAACATCGTGAGGAAACCTGCACACACCTACGAAGAAATTGATAGGTTGTGTGTGAAGTCGACCAATCCGTACCGGGCCCACGTGGTCGACTAAGGCCCGATTCAGGGTATAGGTATATTAGGCTCGTGCCCCTCGTCGGTAGGGACCTAGGGACGTATATGCTGATGATGAATGAACATTTGGCAAGTTTCGTCATAACGTGTCTTTGGACTTAAAGGGTAACACTCTAGAAATTAGAATTTACTTTAAATTGATGACATTATGATTCTGTGTCATCATGATAAAGAGCATTACTACTTGTCTGTAGTTATTTGTAAAAAAAATGGAGCTTTATCATTATCATCTAGAACTAGATATTTATTCCGATTGGGTGTTTATTTTTACCATTAGACCTATCAACATTCAATTTTGAAGGAACTTTATCGTAGAACTGCTTTTGAAGCTCCCATTTTTAAAATTTTGAGAAACGTTCGCAAGCTCCAGTATTTAAAAAATGTGAGAAATAACGTCGGGCCGGTAGACCTATCAGATCTGATGATCTCGGTATAAAACTCCGTTTATAAGACAGGTGTCGCGCTGAATCAAGGTAATTGTATGAAAGTAGTAATATTAAAATGAGAGTGACTCTCTCTTTACCACAATCTTATTAAGACTACGATATCATTTAAACAAGTAACGTTGTAAAGATTTTAATTAAAACATGTAAGCAGCTACTTTCTATATTGTTTATGAATTTACAATATTCTGGCAATATTGTAATTAAATTATAAGGATTCTTGAGCAAATTGATGGTCTTGTTGAAATTAAACGTATATTTTAGGCGATGAGCTGAAAATTCGTACACAGTAGGTAATAAACTATCTGAAATTATAAAAGAAACAGGTGTTGCGATGACAAGACGACATTTCAGCCGTTAGACGCTCTGCCTCTTCAGTTAGGTATAAAGGCATGATTTTATACATTTGTAATGAGTAGTGACTAGACGGCGCGTGCACTGCATAGCCCATTATCTACGGCACCTGCTGAGATCAGCGGAGCAATAAAACCTGTGCACTTCAGTCGTTAGGCACGTAGCTACACCACTAATAGGTCGTCGAGATAAACGAAACACCTTCATTCAGTTGAAAAAAAGGATTGGACTTTAAAAAGACGTTTTCAGAGTCTGGCAAATACTACGGCCTATTTTAGAAAGTAACGTGTTGCGTAGAGACAGGTTGTATGATGGACAGAGCTAAGCTTTCTGCTTCTTTTAGCAAAGCTTAGAACTGACTATATTTTTTTATAGTAAAAGGAATGAAAGGAACATAGCGTGCCAATATGACAGTGGTTACAAATTGTTCGGAAGATAGCGTTTATGTTAGTCAAACCACATTTGAACCGCGTTTTTTTTTTTTTTTCTGGCATTTTGTTTACAATATGCCGAAAGATCAGCATGTAAATATCCGCACGTGCGACCGTATTTGCGCACATCCCGACACGCGATGCGAACAGGCGCAGCGCAAGCGAAACGTCAATAAATCAGTTTTATTTCATCCTGTGCATTCATCCCCTGAGAATCGCATAATAAATACATGTCCAGTAAACTGTTGTTGTGACTTATTTCAAGTACTACTAAAGCTATTATTTTTAATTCAGTGTTTGTTTAAAATATACCGCAATATCCGCATGTGTAATAGTATAGTATTTGCGCACATCCCGACACGCGACGCGAACAGGCGCAGCGCAAGCGAAACGTCAATCAATCTGTTTCAACGCCCGGGAGTGAATCGCTAAAATTAGCCGAATATTCTTAGGCGTGATTTTGGGTTTCATTGTTTTATTATAGTTTGAAAGAACCGTGAATTCGTGACTTTTTAAAATAATTTAGCACTTTCTTTTCCGTTGGCATTACCTAAATCTGTATTGTCACTTGTGAACATTGTCTTCGTGTTCAAAAACAAAAATATATCATCTAGATAGATATATAACTGGACCATGGAAATGATTGGACATTATAAGAGAGGCGGCTATAGACTTAGATTTTGTACTTACTTCAATAACTTTGATCCAAAACATCAGACCACAACTCTGACACTAGTATTTCCCAGGTCATTAAACCCGATAAACCCACACAACATAACAATTGAATTCAAAAATAAAGAAACAACAAATGAAGAAGTAACCAGTAGAAAACTGGTCAACGACCCGAGAAAGACAACAGAATGAAAAGAGATGACCATCTAAATGCAGACGGAACAAATTCGAGCACTGTCCGAGGATCAGAGTGCAATGGCTTGGACATGGGCCAAAAACATAAGTATAATTGGACACTTTAGATTGTTCATGTTCATGCCTTTTTCTCCTATTGTAAGTCCTACACCCAATAAAGTACCGATAAAAATACAAATTATCGATTTTCTTTTGAATAGCAGGAAACACATAAAAAGTAAATAGCCTATCTATTTGATAGAATGTTCCCAGACGTAAAAGAAGTCAATTTGCCATAATGTGCAGAAAGGTGCAATAAAAGAGTAAACAAACCGAGTACCAAATTAAGTAGTGAAACTATGTTAACAAATCTAGAAAGACTGTAATTGGACTGTAAAGACAATGATGGCCAAAGAGCGTAACTATTACACGCTACTGGCGACAGAATAGTGAAGAAATGTGATGTAATAGAAATTTGGCAAGGACAAATTATTTAGGGTAAAAAGCGAGGCTCTTTAAACTTATTAACCAAAACAGGTATTAAGACACAGGTGTTGAAAAACTGGAAGATTATTTAGGAATGTAGTGCTATACTTTAAAGATAAAGAGTCGAAAAAAGAAGAAAGCTTGATTATTTCAAAGACTTAGTTAGTACGTTTACGTACTAAATTTTTTTTATACATTCGAATGATTTATATAAAAATATTATCTGCAAAATATAAAACAGAAGCACTTTCAATTCAACGCACAATATAAAATGTAAATAATTTATACAGTCGGACCGGACACGACATCTAATCAGAACAACAAAGCTAAAAGCAACAAAACCACTGAACATTTCAATTTAGCTCAACAGTTTTTGCGGCACATGAAGAATGCAACTACACGAATAGTGATTGATATCAGTATATCGGTCGATGCGCTTAACCGACCAAGTGTGGAGACAGCACCTCATTATCACCAAGTGCATCAAGTAATGAGAGCTATTAGAGCAGCAGACACAGCTGCTGGCTGCAAAAATGGCCGCCTGTCAGTTCCTGGGATCTGATGATTATGGATGTGGCCGAGGAAGGAAGCAAAGCAGAACAATGTTAGAAGAAATATTTGCGAGGAATTTAGAACTCAAATGTGAAATTGGTTGACATGTACTGGAAACTTAAATGATTCAAGAATTCGTTGACGTAACTTTCGTGATTTGAAAGATTAAGCAAAGCAAACACATAATGGTTGAGGAATATCAACTTTCAGAAATAGTAACGGAAGAACTAAAATGACCAGCAATAAAAGGTGATGTGCATCATGCGGTCTCCTGGTTCTCAGCCAAGTTTATAAAGCTCGTATTGAACATCTGCCGGAGCTTTACGTACGAAATACTTCTGAGTAAACACGATGAGTCGATTTATGGTTGCGGATTATTATCGTGTAGTAAATCAGATTAAAAAAAAGCAGATGATGAGAAATTATGTAAACGGAAAAGATCCGGTAGCCTAGAGCTGATTAAGAAAGAATTACACGATAAAAAAGAAACACGCATCTAACATCAAAGTAAATAATATGAAAGATAAAGGAAACCAAAAACTAGATCAAGACCATGGAATTGGCAAGATATAAGACTACCCGTTAACATAAAAATTGAAGGAAAGAAACCTTTTAGCATTGATCAGCACATGAACAATGAACACAAGAAAGGTAAACAAGGAAGGATAGAAGATAGAATGAATTGTACAAGGCTTGACGAAACATAATTGCGCAGCGAATGCAAGCAAAGAAAGAAACGAGAGCAACCTTGGCCGTGCAAAGAGATGAGAGATGCGCCAATTGCCAAATAGGGTCATTGAGGAAATACAGGCCCGGAGGTCGTTCCTCCTGAGTTGGCACCAGACCAAGAGATCCTCAATTCTTCACAACGTGGTCGTGACTAGGAGAATCAAATAACGAGTGATGACGCGAGAAAAATAAAGCTAAGAGATTACAAGAGACACAACGGGCATGAATTTTTTGGAAGAGAATGTTGCCAGAAATACAATTTTACTGTGTTTTTCAGGAGTTGATCCAAAGACTAAGAAGGAAGGATTATCAAAACAATGAACAACAATGTTTATGTCTTTGCAGGAGTGAAAGATCGGAATATTTCGAAGAATTTGGCATCACAAAAAAAAACTTCTTTCCTTTTGCTTGTTTCCTCATAAAAAGTACATTATACTTGGCTGGATTTTCTAATGACGTCAGAAAACAAACCAGTGGCACTTTGTTAGGGTGAATGTTGGTCTCATTCCAAACAAAAGAGTGTATGGAATGGACTACTTAGCAAATTACATCATCAGGAATTTTAGTAAATACACGCTTTTAATGTTCCTCCACTTGGAGAAGATTTATTTCTCTTTGTTGGAGTTCTTTGTAAAGATTGTAGTAATCTTATGACTTAGGTACTTTGTTTCAACCTCTAATATGATTTATTGTTACCTTTTTATATTTTTGAATGGTTCTGTTTATTTAGTGTCATATTTCCTTTACCTACATAAAACATCTTCTTAATTTTAAAGCTATAGTGTGTTTATTTTATTGCCTATTCATTTTGTATTTTACTATCTATTGGCTTATTTTTTATGACGTTTGTTTTACATTGTTCAACTTCAATTCACTCTTTCTACAGCGTTATTCGAGTACAGTAGGGTTCTTCTTCGATCCCTACATCTTTGACGAGAGAGATAACAGGCCTTCACTATCATCATCTACTGCTACATTAAAAAAAAAGTATTATTACAACTCTCTTGGCCTTTAGGTACTAGTAACATCTTACGGGAACATAAACAACTGGGGCTCCTGTGCTTGTGACCCACTTGCGCACGGTACTGCGGGCTGCGCGTGCGCTGGTGCGGCGTATATTTGGCAGTATCGGCGTATTATTAGCCGGTGAACGAACTACGATGGAGTTGGGTTACCTATTTACGATTTACAAGCAGCGATTGACCTAGTGAGTGCTAGCGTAAAAGGTAAGGGCTTGACACAATTGAAAGCTAATGCTAGGCTAAAAATAATTAATAGTATTTATGAAGTTTATTTGTTAATGTAGCTTTGATTTTACTGATTATCAAGTATTTTTGCATTAAGAAAGTGATATGCCTTTTCGAATCTTCCCTATCTTCTTCATAAGTAGAGCGTCAAGCATTAGATTTATTACTTGTTTGCAATTATTTTTTATATTTGAACCTACAAACCAACTATTTTTTATATTTTATGATGTCACTCCTAGCATATCATTAGCATTACAGAGGCCTTATAACAAAATGTTTGATCGTTTGGCACCAATTCGACTGTGTCATCGATTCATTCAATCAAGTATATTGCACTCATCGACCCATCGGCGGCGAGTGCCAAATTGTGATTAAACACACTTTTACTTTCAATGTACACATTAGTGTTGGTGACATAATACACGACAAAATTTGCAAGAAAGAATGAACGAAGACGCTCAAAAAATTTAAGAAAGCCTATAATGATACTGATGCAAAAATCAATCATAACTAATAGAAAAAATGAGATCTTTAAGATAATAAAGAGATCGAAAAAGACAACATACAAAACGATACATGAAGTAGAAATATAACTCCTGAAGGCTGATATAAGCTGCAGGAAGCGTAGATCAATCCAATGTAAATAACTAATTATATCAAGTCTTTATTTGGACGTAGCATTTGCAGTGCTGACGTCTTTAGATACATTTATAAACTTTCTTTATTCTGTAAAGCTGAATGCGACAAATGACTTGTTTGAGAGTAAATATTCGTAAAAAGAAAGTCTCGAACTGAATTATAATGAACAACTGAAAAATGTTAATTAAAATAAAAATGTAATGAGAAAGGTGATTATTTTAATAGGCACTAAAACTAAACACTTCTAATTTGAGATCATCCTAAAAATACTAAGCTGTGTATGAACCTTGATTTTCGACGACATTTGAATAATGAAAATTCATGATTCATGAATATTTTCAAGCAAAGCAAATAGAACACAGATGTGAAATTGATATTTTTAATGTAAAATTTCAGGACAAAATATAAACAACAGTACGATGACATGTGAAAGTCATTCATTATTTCGTATTTCCGCGACAACAAAACCGTTTTTCTACAAAATTACCACTCACTCTGCAAACATTATTATTTCTTAAAGCTGCTCTACTTTCGTCACAAATTTCCTGAATTTTATTAAGAAAATTTGGTGTTGTTCTTAATACAACCAAACTTTGTCAGGAAAGGGAATTATATATGTACTTACTAAATAGCTTTTTATTTTAAAGTGTTTTTTTGTGAGGTTGTTCAAAAATGTCCTAGCCATGGTCGACGTGGTCGTATTGAAAATTCTTTTCTGTAATATGTTTTTCTTTATTTTTGAAATTTTTAAACATAACTTTCTGTCACCGGAACTGCAAGACCGAAACACTATAATCTTCCATCATTTGCATGAAATAAAACAACAGCAACGTTCACTTTCACAGCATTTGTTTTGTTCATAGATAATAGAGCGCTGTTTGTCTGTAAACTATTATGTTTTGGAGTAAAATGGACCATGATTACCCGGTAGTCAATTTTGTATAGTCAGTTCATTTGATATTGGCCTTTGACTAAATATTGGTATCGATACGTGAGCGACTTCCATGTTGGACTGGGAGTGAGAGAAAAACATAGAATGTGCCAGCTGCATATCCTCCCGGGCATGCTGTAAAAGTCAGCTAAGGGATTCGAGGGTTTCAGTATTGTAATTTAGGCGATGGACTGACAACCTGTCACTACATCAATATACCGATCCATCTGGAATAACCCTCAAAATTTGTCAGATGTGGCGGAACGACCTATGTTAAGGATGTTTACGCTCTGCCTACCCCATTAGGGATAAAGGCGTGATTATATGTATGTATGTATACGTGAGCGCACAAAATTACTAAATCTTGACTAAAATGGTCACCTGCCATTGTCTATCCTGATAGAACAAAAAGGGACGGCAATAATTTTGGTTAAGATTTAGTTAAGTCATGCTCTCCACGGATCGATGGCATTGTCATGTCAGCATGTCAGTGATTGGTAGAACCATTGTGGCTAAAGAAAATGAAATATTTTGATATAGGTAGAGAATGCGGCGTACCATCAGGATCCACATTGTACAGAGAGTATCATAAATAAATATTAAAATATGCACTTCTTTTCGGAATAACTGCACCTTTATTTCATACGATTTATTTATGAGCCGACAAAGCCTTGGAAAATAGGTGGTGCTTTTTAATTTTACTTACAAATGGGGTTAAGACCTTTTATTTTATTAAAATCATCAACAAATTGCAACGTACATGATGTTGCAAAATAATTTTTGGTACCACTGACATCTGTCACAGGCCAAAACCAACCGTACTATACCAAGTACTCTAGAAAGCATGATCTATGTTTTGTTATACGGCGGCGGACAGTTTGATTGTCGTTTGTTATTGTTGTTACGACTTTATTTAGGCTGTGGCGCGGTAGAGTGTACTTACTGCAATTTTATTGTCTGTCGCGACTGGCGAATGACAACTAGTGGTCGTTAGGGTTTGATATGTAAATTGTAGTTTGTTTGTTTGATTGATTGTAGAGCTTGGTTGTAACGACCTATGATTTAGCTCCTATATTACTACCTACAGTGCTATAAATGAAAATTACAAACTGATTTGTGCTTTCTGTGTCATGTCCTGTTTCTGCATACAGTCGATGCAGTACCTGATTGCAGATAAATTGTACTTGACTATAGGTATTGCTTTACAAAATATTAAGAAAATCTTGTCTTAGAAATAGAAAATGAGTTAAGTATGATTTATATAGAAAAATTTTAGGAAAGCTTTAGTAAGACAAATGATGCGTAACAAAGTCTAAGAGACAACTACACTTGCTAAAACGTTTTAAAATAGGCGTACAATCAAAACGGGAAAATAATATTTGCTTTAATAGCAGTAACATAGGAACTTGGCAAAACTTTCAGGCTAAATTTTTCCTGGAAATGTAAATCCGAGCTAAGAAACTCAAAAAAAAAATTAAAATTCGGCGACCCATAAATCTGGACGCGGCTACGACCAACGCGACACAAGAAGAATGTCGTTGACTAATAGTTAACACGTTATTCTTTAACACGTTTTCCGTCGCATTCTCCGGTTGTTGTATTTTCGTGGCGATTTCGCAACCGGCCTCGAGCCGGCGGTGATATTTGACAGCCAATGTCAGGTTTGACAACTGTCATGGCGCCTCAGGTGCAAATAGACAGCTCATTTTACGTGATCTTGAAAAGTTGTGTTTCATGCAAGTATTCAACAATAGAATAATGAAAAATACTCTACAGCTTTCTGGATCCGTAAAAGCACCTAAGAAGATAGATAGATAGATAGATAGATAAAATCTTTATTGTCTTTATCGTCTAAGAACCTGATCGTCTGAGTTTATATTGAGTAGTTAATTTTAATGATCCTGATTAGTTCAATAGGTAACTGCCCCCGTAGCATACAGCCGCGATAAGGTCGGAAAAACCATCGTTTATCACATGTATCTGTCAGATTGTATGGAGATTTGACAGATAAATGCGATATACCTATTCGTTATCGCGCTGCGGCATGCTAAGGGGGCAGGTTTATTAGCTTTAAGAAACTTAAAATATTTCATGGAAGTTACATACAAGATGATCCATAAAATGAATGCATTGTACACCTTTGCAATTTTTGTTTATGACAGAAGTTTTTCTTCAAATAAATGGTTAATCAAAGTCACACGTTATGGTTAGTTGAAGATGAATAGGCAAATATCTAGATTACAATTATGTAAGAAGATGTAAAATAAAGATAGACACAGATTTAATAGTAAAATTATAGTCGCGCTGTAAAGTCTGAGCCTATCTCATTGAAAACACTTAATCTGTACACTATGAAAGATACCATGAGGGTGGCATAGTCACCAGATGACTGAAGCCTTAAAAAAAAGTGTGTGTTCACATGGTGTGCTGATATGCTGATATACTTATTTTCATTATAGATTTGACAGTTGATGAGACTGGGTTTTTAAAGTGGTCTGACTTTAGAGTGAACATGTTGAAGAAAAGGTAGAAAATTGAAATAAAATAATAGAGGAAGAAAACAAAAAAACTTACTTGAAAAATTGGGGGTCGGAAAAACCGCAATCCTTATTTCTAAGCACTAACGTTTCCTAAGTTTGGAATTAGGCTACATGCGGTCTAGCACTAAACTTTTAATTTTATTTTTGATCAAATTATCGTTTCATGTCTAATCTATGGTTTTAATTTTTGACTTTTTGTGTCATATTAGTTTTGGCGCGAACCGCTCTGCGCCGGAGTGCGGACCGGACTGCGCGCGCGATCCTCAGTGACGTCACTGCGCCTAATATAGTACAGGAGATAGCGTACGCGAATTTTCACTTCCACACATCAACCTTCAAGACGTTAGAGCTCAAATCGTCTTGGCTGGTTGGTTGAGTTGGGTTGTTTGGGATGTGTAGCCAGTGAAATGTCGGAGCGAGTAGGTTATTTTTGCCGGCGCTTTTCGTCGCTTTCCGCGCACGCGTTGCTTAAAACGGCAATACGCGCGCGCGCAATACTCGCACTTTGTTTACTAGGAAATCATTAGCGCGCACCGTTGAAAGCTCGTCAAAATAAAGGCTGCAAAATTTTGCGTGTTATTAGTATTTCCTTTCCTCTTTACGAGCTATTAGAAAGAGCAAATCATTTTCTAAAAATGCTTCTCATTTGCATCCCTAAATCGTACATTTCACAGTTTATTCTGTAGTTTTTTTTTTACGACTAAATAATTGCCCCACAATTTCTCTAATTACTAGACTAGCGCGTGGCGCGTCTCGGTCTGTGCGTCGCGAGATGCGCAAGCGCATGCGATGCTGCGCGCTAAGACCGGAGCTCTTGACGAGTTTATTTACCCGCCGCGTACGGAAATAGGCGCACTTTTATTCGCACTGCATCCACGTCCAAAGGGGCCGCGCTACAAATCAACGCGCGTGACGTAGATAAATACAGATTATAACTACTTGTTCACCCGACAGAGCGGAGTGAAGAAGGGTCTTTATTTGCTCTAGCCAAACCGGGTGGTCCATGTTAGAGACATCTCTATAAAAATAAAATTTTATCAGGTATTTGACGCACTACTAATAACTTAGGGGCTACATGCGTGGTATGCTTTAAAGAATTATTAGAATCAAGTCTGGATATAGTTTTCCAAGCATATGTTGGTTAATCAAATTAAATCAGTTCATAGGTAATAAAATAACACAACCGTCTATATACAATATTGAGATGATTTTGAGATGATGATGCACAGAGCCTTGAGTTGAGTACATAATGCTATTATTGCTGATAATAATAAAATAACAAGGAACTCCAAGTTATTGAAATATGCCATTTGGACATTCGGTTATCGTACCTACTCAACGTGCAACGGGGCTTGCACATAAACCTAGACTTCAAAGCTTGTCCAGCCATTTACGTGCAGTTTCTAAACCACAGCTTTTTACGTCCAAGTCTGAGATAAAATTACCACTAAGTACATTGTACTGTTAAGTAATAAAATATCCTAACAATGTTACTGATGTGTCTAGCTTACAAACTTAGCAAATTTTCGGTCACTTCCCTAAATTATAAAACAAATGGTTTAAGAAATCAGTGTTAGGTACCTAAAATGGCGTTGAATTGGATGACGCCGAAAATTAAATTATTTTATGTTTGAAATCTATAGTAAATAGAAGTAATAAAGGCTATATTTAACCACTGGAAAATATCAAATTCCTACGGAAAGACATTATCAGCCAAGGGTTTACCGCGGGGCGGAAAGCTAGTATCAGATACATAAGCTCTCGGTCTATAAATATTATCGTTTGCTATAAATCTGTTATTCCATGAACTGTGGGTACCTTTCCATGGGAATGAACGCATCTGGCGAATAGTTATGGGGGCATGGTGGCCAACGCCATGACTCATATGTGGTTTTCGTAACATTATTTTTTTTATGGCTGAAGGTAGGTATTTTTATGATTTAAGGACTTTACATCAAAGGTTCTGCTGTAATCTATACTTGTATTCAAATATTGTAAAGACGAAAGATTTGTTCGTTTCTACCATAGAAAGTAATATAATGCCCACGAAAGAAAAATAGCTGGAAAACCTTTCAAGAAACATTTTTACAATAAGTAAATTTTGGCAAATTTAAAATCAAACTTTAGCAATTTTATAAAGTTGCTATCACTTTCGTTCGTTATTTTCAATTAGTATACAAATAAACTGTAATAGTACGGCGGTTAGCCGAAAAAGCTTGCACTCTCGCGTGATGGGATGAATGGGTCTCAGACTAGTTGTACACATCCTAAGATAACTTTTGAGATATGTTGCCCTGGTGGGTACACTCTATGGGTCTGCAGGCAGGGTCGGTTAGGTTACTATAGGAGCAATTACAGTATTTTAATGATATAGGAGTGGTGCTCGAACAAAGTTTGGAGCACACCCTGGTCAGATTCACATCGTGGTGAAAAAAATCCAAAATGGCGGAAAACAAGATGGCCGCCATACAAAATAAAAAGTCAGATATCCTCTTAACGATGAGAGATAGATGGAGAGTGCTCGAATAAATGTTATAGGAAATGATAGTGGGTAACTTTCGGTGATCACGAAAATCCAAGATGGCGGATCCAAAATGGCGCCTGATAAAAAAAATGCTCCGATCAGGCTGCAATTTGGTTGTTGAGAGGTTATTGAAGTACTAATTCGATATTTATAGTTCGTTTTTCAAAACCACCATTTTCCAAGATGGCTGCCATACAAGGGTTTTTTGTATCAAGAACTTTGATCAGGTCTGGCGTGGAAACAGTTGCTCGTAGTGGGAGTGAATAGTACGATTCTGTATTTGAATGTGTTGTATTATTATTTCTGTGGTCCTCTCCCCCCTACGAGGAACTGTTTACGTGACAGAATCGATTAAAGTTTCTTTAAATACAACGGTTTTTGTATGGGGAACTTTGATCAGCTCTGGTGCGAGAATATTATGTAGGAGTAGGCAGGTAGATACTAAAATTTTTTTGGCTTGTAGAGCTTTTACTTATTTTACGATTTTAGCCCCTTACGAGCAAATATTCTTGCGCCAGAGCTGATCAAAGTTCCCCATACAAAAACCGTTGTATTCAAAGAATCTTTAATCGATTCTGTCACGTAAACAGTTCCTCGTAGGGGGGAGAGAACCACAGAAATAATAATACAACACATTCAAATACAGAATCGTACTATTCACTCCCACTACGAGCAACTGTTTCCACGCCAGACCTGATCAAAGTTCTTGATACAAAAAACCCTTGTATGGCAGCCATCTTGGAAAACAGTGGTTTTGAAAAACGAACTATAAATATCGAATTAGTACTTCAATAACCTCTCAACAACCAAATTGCAGCCTGATCGGAGCATTTTTTTTATCAGGCGCCATTTTGGATCCGCCATCTTGGATTTTCGTGATCACCGAAAGTTACCCACTATCATATCCTATAACATTTATTCGAGCACTCTCCATCTATCTCTCATCGTTAAGGAGATATCTGACTTTTAATTTTGTATGGCGGCCATCTTGTTTTCCGCCATTTTGGATTTTTTTCACCACGATGTGAATCTGACCAGGGTGTGCTCCAAACTTTGTTCGAGCACCACTCCTATATCATTAAATTACTGTAATTGCTCCTATAGTAACCTAACCGACCCTGCCTGCAGACCCATAGAGTGTACCCACCAGGGCAACATATCTCAAAAGTTATCTTAGGACGTGTACAACTAGTCTGAGACCAATTCAACCCATCACGCGAAAGTGCAAGCTTTGTCCTGATTTTGATTCTTAACCGCCGTACTATAATCACCAGTAATTACGAAATGTAAAATATCCGGACCGTTGAACTCATAACATGAGGAAGATCTGCAAGAAACTTTTAACTCGTTTAACATTATAACATACAAATAAATGGGAGTATGTGTTTCTGTGATCTCATGCCAAAATGCATCATACATTCCAATATATAATTTTCAAGTCCCGTCTGGGCAACGACTTTAAAGTTCTAAGAATTTTGTAGTTTTGTTGACTGCTAGACTTTCGCCCTTGCTTACAGCTTTGTCCTTGTTAAAGGATGTTAATTTAATTAGGTGTCACAGCTTAGTGTTTCAGTAACGTTAAAGCAACACTTACACATACTATATACAATCAAACCTACTCATAAACAATTGTTGGTTTCCCCAAATAAATTGTCTGATAGAAGTGATAATTTCGTAAGGAAAAGTAAATGTTTTTTAGGACATTTTTTAAAATATTTTATACAATGTTCTTTTATCGCTGAAACGCCCCTAAACTAATCAAATTTTCAAACATAAATGAGAGACAGAATACATCCAACACATCTAACAAAATCTGTACAATATGATATTAAATTGCAAATTACACTATTATTGTAGAGATCTTGAAAATGAATATTACAAGGTGAGGAGATTATGAAGATGTTGACAAAAATAAGATTGATTTATCAACCACAACACAACATAATTCAAGAGCAAATTCAAGAGGCAGGTGTCACAATGATGAACGAGACATTTGTTACATTTATTTCAAGCCAGACTTGTTGAAAACAGTGTTTTACAAAGCTAATTAAATCAAATTAAATTGATATATATCTCTAGGATGCTTCCTAGATAAAGAACTACGACATACCTACTAATATTTTGAAACTCCACGCTTTGTAAGTCGACCTGTCGCACAAGATAATAAGTATATTATTGCGCTCTTGAATGTAACTAAATGCAAATGCAATACTTTAGTTGGTTGTACTTGAACTTAACATCTAAATCTGAACTCCCTAAAGTCCCCTACACACAGTGCCGCCGGCAGTAACGCCGGAAGTGCCGGCGGCCTATCCTGGGTTAACGACGGAAAAAGAAAAAGTTCACTTTTTTTGTGTGGACTGCTAGTTTTTGCGGGTTTGCTAAATTAACCAAATCCACTGACCTGTCTCAAGGAGATGTTGCCCGAGGGTTTCTCCTGGATGTAGTTCTGCATGCCGGCCATCAGCACAGTAGCTCCTAAGAACTTGTTCAGCAGGGCGCGCGCTTCTGAGTCTTCCGTCGTGTCGCCGTCTTCGATCACTAGATGAAGGGGAAAAAGAAAGTTAAGGGTAAATTTTTCGTTAAAATTACGGATCTATTCGGTACATTGATCTTTAGAACATGCTCCTACAAAGTGCCGCCGGCGAGCAAAGGTGTCCGTTTCTGCGGCTTTTGCCGGCGGCACTGTGTGTAGAAACCTTAAGAAACCCGTAAAACTTACCAATGTCAGCGTTTCTCATCCTGGACAATATATCCTGCACACCAGTGACCTTGGTACTGCTATCCAGGAACGATCTCTCTTGCCCCCGAGTCTCTTGACCCCGGATCTCTTGACCCCGGGTCTCTTTTCGGGTGGTGGTCGTGGTGCGAACCCCATCAGGCAGCTGTTGCGTGGTGCGGGTAGTGACCACTGTGTTGTCCTCAACCGAGCCTAGACTGTGGGCGCTGTCGGTTCGGCCTAAACCTGGTAAGAAAATGTTACAAATATGTAAGTCTTAAATGCCGCGTAAGTATTGTATGGGGACTTCTTTCTAGTGGTCTACCCAAGGCCACAAAATTACAGGCTAAAGGAAGAGGAGAAATGTCCGGCTGAACGATTCCACTTAGGCAGTGGTAAGCTCTGCAAGTTATTCATGGTTTAAGATGTTATATTCACATGTCACAGGAAATACCGCTGTCAATTTCCAAGATTTCAGACGAATTTTAACTAATAACTGCCTCCGTGGTCTAGTGGTCTGAGCCGTGGGCTTACGATCCGGAGGTCCTGGGTTCGATTCCCAGGGGGGGAACACAAAGTTTTGAAATTTGTCAATTTATCACTTAGTGAGGTTTTCCCCAGTTTGGTTAGGACATTGCAGACTGAATCACCTGATTGTCCAAAAAGAAAAAGGATTCCGTGCTTCGGAGAGCACGTTAAGCCGTCGGTCCCGGTCGCTGTCTTTGATAGTGGTCGTTACTGAAACCATGTCAGAGGCCTATAGCTGTGCTACTAGGCGGTTTGAAAACTCTGACACCAGGGTTTATCGGGTCGTTGTTTGACTCCACACGCAAAAAAATAAAAAAAAAGAATTTTACGAGACCTGCAAGAAGAAGGGTAATGCTATTCTAGACCACCACAGGACGCAAATAAAGATGTATTTACTTAGTTGGAGAATTTACATACCAGCATGTTGTGAAGAGTCGCTGGAGACAGAATCCTTCAGGTTGGTAGTGCGGAGAATCAGACCAGCTTTCGGGTACGTAGTTCGCTCGCTCTTCGACGTATCACCTGAGCGAGATAGATGCATCATGAAAAATAAGAACATGAATAGGTAGAGCAAACACTATGGCTGATGAGCCATAGGCCATCGCTCTACCTAGCAGGAGGGTGTCTTAAACTGCGTTTGCCTAAGCATAGTTTAATATACAGTTTTATTTGATTCGGCATTGATAAATCTTAACCTTTAAAGGTAGCGGCAAAATTTCAATTGATTCAGTTTTCAGTAATCTTAACATGGCCAGTTCCAAACAGTTGGAAGATTCTATATTTTTATTAAAATGCAAGAAATCGTAAAAATTTATTCCAATCTTGCGATAGCATTCTAAGTTTTATCAAATGGTCACGCGTCCATGGATTTGTTATAGCATTGTTACGTGAATTTCTAGTAAAATTTTGAATTAATGACTGTGAAATTAATCTCAAGACATAACATAAGGCATACCATAAGTTCTGGTAGTACCTATACGAAAATATGGGAACAATTTCACGCGAAATTACCGTTTCGGAAACGACAGACATTCGAAAACGGCCAAACTGTTGACGCTCTGCCTACCCCGTCAGGGATAAAGGCGTGACTATAAGTATGTATTTAAAACACTGATATGGTTATGGCATCATGGAACATGTAAAGTCCGACGCGCGATGTATCGCTAATAGGCCGGAAGAATCAAACGTAGTCGGTGACGCGCGCGTACGTAGGTTAGGTAGGCGCAGTCAGACAGTACAATGACCATTCAGACGCGCATGAGAATGCATGACACCTCAACGCTCAGCCTACCCCGTCAGGGATAAAGGCGTCACTATCAATGCTAAAGTTATGGTTAAGGAACATGTCCAACGTGCGATGTTTTGCTAATAGGCCGGAAGAACCAAGCAGTATCGTACCAGGTAGACGTCACGGCACAGGTGACGTGTAGGCGCAGGCGCAGCCAGGCAGGACAATGGCCATTCAAACACGCATGGGAATGTATCCGACACTCCCTTTTAGTATTGTTTTTATTGGTTTTTGTACGTAAATAGAGTTTCCAACGGATTTATTGATTTATTTTTTTGTGGTTTATTCCGTAATGCTATATCCACTTTATAAAAATACCTAGTCAGTTAACACTAGGGTTCATCGGGTCGATTGACCAAACCCACACGTCAAGAAAGAGTGTTAAAACACGTCAAGAAAGAGTGTTAGCACTAATAGTATCATTTATTGCTGAAGTTCATATCTTTACCAACAGAATTCTGGAACCACGCTATCCTTTCCGCCACTGACATTGTTTACAATCACAACACTCCACCCGACTGCGAAAGGAAGGGTACTGGCAGCAGCTTCAAAATCTTAGCACTAACTGAACCGAACGTCACTCGAAGGTGAAAAGAAGGGTACTGGTACCCTTGTCACTGGTTGGAGACAAACTTTAGCCGATCGCGCAAAGAAGGGTACTTGCACCTTGAAAGTCTTAACACCGACTGGACCACACTTCGACCGATTGCAGAAGGAAGGGAACTGGCAACACTTTCTGCTGTACGAAACAACAGTTTCTTAACACCGACTTCAACCGACTGCGCAAAGAAGGGTGCTGCCAGCACCTCCAGCGTCTAAAACCGACTGGACCGCAGGATGCACCGGCTCGATTATGAAAGTTCCTTACATAAGCGCGCGCAGTTACGCCGCATTACCAGCGCGCACAGCCAACGCGCACGAACGTTGCGCGCAATATTTGGTAACTGTCGATCGCGTGACAAAAAATTGTTGCGCGGTTTTGGAAAAGAATGCAATCCGTGATTAGTTTTTGGACTAAAAGATTTGCTTCATTGAATTTTTGACGAGACAAGACAATCGCTATTCCGATCGTTATGCCCTAATTACACTTCTCCGGGAAGCCTTTTTGTGTGGCTTTTATTATAAAACTTTTTAAATTGTTATTGGGTTAACTTATTTTGTTAATGATTATGAAAAATATTACCTAATTTAGAACATTTTTTTTTAGATGTATGTAAACTATTGATGGACCGAACACAATCATATCGTATGAATATATCGTTGACCCTCTGCTTACCCCATAACGGATACAGACATGACTACTTTTACACTAAAAAAGTATCACTTACTTGCACTTTTGATGTACTTCTCAGTGAGCGACTTGACGGAACTCTGGCGCACCGTCTTCTTGTCTTCTCTCCTCTCTACCCGCCTCTCTTCCTTTCTCTTCTCTTCTTCTATCCTCTCTTTCCTTCCCTCTATCCTCTCCTGCCTTCCCTCTATTCTCTCCTGTTTTTCCCTCATATTTGTGGTGTCTTCTATAACCCGTCTCTCATTATGAGTGAACTGATCCAATGCAGCGCGCTCCTCTTTCTGCCGAAGCCAATGGGAGAATAAATTACAGCGACATATACGACACTGGTGGCGATTCGGTTTTACACACAAAACTTATTAAAGTTTAGCCTTGACACTTTCTACAATTTTAATAAAGAAGAGACAGAATTAAAAATCCGATTTTAATCCTGTAAAAGTGACGTTACACGCCTAATATTACGCAAAACAAGACGGCATGCTAGATGGTGTCGTCTAATTTTAAGCAGTGCACGTCACTTTGACAGAATTAAAATAATTTCTGTCTTTTTTATATTCCAAATTTAGTAAGTGACAGCATTAAAATAAGTTAAGTTGTGATAACTACCGAATCGACACCATTACACGACAATGCCCAGCCCTGAGTCAGCCACCATTGTTGTATGGGCGACAAGGGCGAGCGAAAGTGTATTCAAACACAAATTAGGATAAAACATAAAGATACAATGAAAGATACAACCTCTATTTTGCAGATAAGTATATAGAAGTGAGATGTTTTTAGTAATCGGAAATGTCTAGATAAAGATATATGTGGGGTGAATTTACCTACATTGATAAGGATGCGATTAAATACCTTTCTATTCAGTCAAAACAATGCAGCCAATTTGCTTGAACAAAAACTTCAGGCGTTGTCAAACAAAGTTAAAACAATTGCTCAAATAATTTCATCAGGCACTTACACTATGCGCTTCCTTGAACGAGGTGCCAGTTTCGCCGCCAAACTTCTTAGTAGTAGTAATGGCTGCCAAGCCGTGGATACGAGAAGGTTTCTCTCCTTGAGATTGTAAAAGACGATCCAAATCCTCAGGTTCCGTGGAGTATGCTGTGACAGAGACTGTGCCTTCTGGTTCGCTGCCATTCCTTGAGTGGTATTCTTGACGGATCACGGTGCCTTTCACTGGGAACACAAACATCTTGTCAACAACTTGTCTTGCTCAATATCTTCACAAAACTGACAATACGCATTAGCTACATCTGTACGCAGTTAAATTTCTAGTGAAGGAAGTAACACTGAAAACATTTCAACAATGTCTGTGCGTCAGACTAAATAAACATCAACAGAACCTTGTACATACTGATTACTTTATTAAATGATTAGCTGGTTCTGTAACGGGCGTGTGACAAGAAATGAAGTGTGGCGAATACTAGATTGTAACCAATGAAGGATTAAGAGAATCCGATACTGGGTTTCAGCTGAGCAAACATGTGCGCTGGGGCGAATGTGCGTGTGCGTTGGGGCGAATGAGAGCGTGAATCAGCCAGCCCAGGCCACTGTCACAGATACGGCCATGAATTCCGAGAATACCGAGTGTTTTCTGCTAAAGATCTCTATGTTTACCTAATGAGTAGGGTAGAAGTGGCGCTATAGGAATTTAAGAGTTCTAAAGTATTGGGTGACATACAAATCATCTAGATACTTCCATGATGGACTGGACTGGGAGCTATAAAAAACATAAAACGTTCCAGCCGCGTCTCTACCCGGGCATATAAGAAAATCATCAAGATAGTTACCTTGGTAATTGGAAGCTCCATTCCTTAATGCTTTGATGCCAAACAGTGGTCTTCCATCAGCATCAAGCGGTCCAGGACCATAGCTAGATACCACCGCGTCAATAGGTCTCATGATAGCTTTGCTAGGACTTGCAGGACGGGTCTTCTTATCTTCTGTCTTCTTACTGGTGAATGTTCTACTTTCAGAAGTTACTTTCTTCAAATTCCTGTTTATCGCCCAAGAAGGCTTCTCCTCCTGCGTTTGTTTAGCTGGAACCTTCTTCTCGATATCATACACTGTCTTGATTATGGTTTCCTTTTTGGTTGTGTCAATTTTCGGGCGCTCTTCCACAACAGTTCTGATTATCGTTTCTTTCTTTGTGACTCTGGGCTCTGATTCGTAAACCGTCTTTATAACGGTTTCCTTTTTGTTCATATCAGTCTTTCGTTTGAAGTCAGGGCTTGGAGAGCGTTGGTACAGTCTTTCTTGAGGACTCTGAATACGACGGATAGGGCTGCGTTTCTTTTCTGGTGACGGCGATCTTTTGCCGTTCACTTGAACAACTTCAATGGTGTCCTTCGAAGAAGTCCTCTCGGAGAAGCTCTTGGAAATAGATTTTGTCTCCATCGTACTGTGCTCCTCAATTTTTTTAGTCGTGAGATGGTCTTCGATATCGGCCTTCTTTACAGTCTTGCTTTGCCTAGTCTTTAGATCCTCAGTATCAGTCCTTTTAGTTTTGTCAAACAGTTTTACTTTGTCCGTCTCATTGAGACCAACTCTCTTCATGTAAGCTGAAGCATATTCGTTGAACCGACTCGGTTTAGGTTTAGACGAGGTTTTGGTTGGAGATGCCGTTCTAGTTTTCTTGTCAGGGCTTGGCTGCCGGACTGGTGATTTAGTCTTAAGAGATGGTCTCGCTTTTTCAGGACTCTGTGGTCTCTGACGTTTCTCTGTCGGTTCTTTAGCGTGCCCGTTCATCAGTGGTTTACTTGGTTCCTTCGATTGAATGTGTTCGTAATGAGTAGATGACTTCTGAGTTACTGTCGAAGAGTAATGTTCTTGTTTATGAGGTGTCGACTTCCTTTCGGGAGATTTAGTTTGCGGTCTCCTCTCTGGCGACCTAGTTTTAGTGTGTTTAGTGTGTCGAGTGTAAGTAGTGTCAGTTTCAGTCTCCAGCTTCTTCCTGGCGACCCGGATCTGCGCACGAATGCGCCGCCTCTGCTCGTAGCCCAGGACCTTTTCCAACTGAAAGTTTAACAAACAAATAAGTAAGCCATCGATATAAGAACGAAGATCAGCATGCAGCAAAGGCGGTGTTTACTGACCATTTGTTCCAGGAGGTCCAGGTCAAAGATGTCTTCGATGCAGGGCTGGTGGTGGTCCGTGCTGCTGCGGCGCCGCTCGCTGCTTACAGTCGACCTCTCGACACTAGTTCTTCGTAACTCAACACCAAACTTTCCACTTCCTCGTCGAGTTGACACGTCCGTCTCTTCTAAAGTTTTCTCTTCTTTAATCAGGCTGTTCGCTGTTGGCCGCTGGTAGTTTGGTATTTTGTCTTGCGGTATTTCTGGTTCCGGATGAGTTTGCTTCGGTTCAGGCGTACGTTTGGGAATCTTTTCAACTTCAGGACGAGTTTTCTTCGGAGTCTCATTTTGCGCGGCTGGGTACCTCGATAAAACTGTCTTGGTTGTAGTTGAAGTAGTCTCCATGTGGTGTCTTGCGGGTGATTTAGTTCTGGGCACCTCTGGAGACTGAGTTGCGTGTCGAGCTGGACTGGTACGCCTATCATCAAATCTAGGCTGCGACAGTCTAGACGGTGTGCCACTTGATGGACGATCTTTCATAGTCACTTTATGAGGTTCGTCGACACACGATTCAGGTTCATGAGGCAAATCTTCAACTGAAGGATGCAATACAGTGGTAGAATCTGTTTTCGGAGACTTCTTTACTCCAATATCTAACAACTTCGTTGTCTTAGTATCTTTAGTCTGCGTCGTTGCAATGTTTTCAAACAAAGCTTTGGCCTTCTTAACCGCCTCACTACTTCGGAGAGTCGTTATTTTAACAGGTGTTTTTTCTGCAGGTTTTAGATTGGGACTGGGATACTCTCTGATTTTAGTTTGAGAAGCAGTGGTTTCTTTTGCAAATGAAGGTGTTTTTTCTTCCGAAAGTCTTCGATCTTTTGTTTCAGTAGTCTTTGTGACATGTGTAGAAGCCTTAGTTTCTTTGGTGTCTTCAACATTATCCTCGCTAAGCTGCTGCATAAACTTTTCATACTGCTCCTTCACTTTTCGCTCCTTTTCTTCAGTCTCTATAGATTCTTGCAAGAACTGTTCCGCTGTTTTGACAAACTTGTGAACCTTGTCAGATACGCTTAGCAAACATTCATCGCTCTTTAGTGACTCATCAACATTACTCAAATCCGGCCGTTCCACTTTTTGGGTGGGTTTAGTTTTTGGCGCCTTAGAGTAGTTCTCAGCAGTTTCTATGAAAAGATGAGCCTTGTCGTTCACGCTAAGTTTAGTGTAGTCGTCTTGGTAAACTGTCTCTGTATCAAACTCATCTGTTATTCTACGAGACGGGCTTTTATCTCTTGTACTTGAAGGGCCTTTAGCAAACTTATTAACCTTTTCAGATACCGACAGCAGACATTCGTCAGATTTCAAGTTTTCATCGATGAAGTCAGAATGAACTTTCCTTTCGACATCCTTAAAGCGCGCTGTAGAGTCTTTTGGTTTATTTACTGTCTTCATTTTGTTTGTGAATTTAGAAACCTTGTCGGTAACGCTGAGGAGGCATTCATCCGATCCAGAAACATGATCAAAGTCTGTCTTTTTGACGAACAATTCATCATCTTCGCTTATTTCCACAATGTCATCTACAATAGACTCTGTTTCGTGGATGGTATGATGGGTGCGGTTGCGGAAGTCATCGTCAGGTTCGCGGACTTCATCTGGGTATCGAGGGGTGCCTACATCTTCTAGTAAATTGACTGGTGTGGGGCAAATACGATCAGGCGAGTTTTCCCTGGATGATTTCGCTTGCTCCACCATGTCTATGATGATTTCATCGTCATCTTTAGTCGAATTCAATGCTGTAGCCGACTTTGGTTTTGGAGCTAACTTAGTTGGTGTTTCTCTTCCAGTGGGTTTCTTGAGATAAGATGTTTTAGGCACTCTTGTAGGTGACAAATCATTAACTTGTATTTCAGGTTTTGACTTCATTCTTTGTGGAGAAGGCTTCTTGTTTCTAAGCGACGTGTCACTTGCAGTTCTTGTTACCTTTACGTCTTCCTTCCTAGGGCTGACATTTTCTTTATTGCCTTTTGGTGTCGGCGCACGCTTTGGTTCAGGCTCAGTTTTGTTTGTGGAAGAAGGAATCCTAGACGTTGTAGTTTTCGTAGCTATTTTCGAAGCACTGTTCTGTTTTGTTATAGTAGATGTCTTTTTCACATCAGTTGTTATTTTATCCGTTTTGATTGGAGTTATATTTCCAGATGGTTTCCTAATGAAGGAGGATGGTGTGGGCTCCCTTGGTTTTATTCCACTTGGTTTAGAGACATGTGGTGAATGCGAGCGATCGGTAGGCGATAGAGGCTTTTTAGGTGAAATGCTCCTCGATTTATCAGTTGAATCTGGACTCGTATCTTGTTTAATAGGAGAAGAAGGTTTCTTGGTTGGTGAAACTGTTCTCGACGGAGTTTTGCTACCTGGTTTTTGATCTTTCGGTTTTTCATCCTTGGGTTTGACTGTGCGAGTTACATTGGTCTTAATAGATGTCTCTTTCTCCTTTGTTTTTATGTCCTCTTCTTTGATTGTTTGAGCGGTTTGCTGAGTGACAGTGGTAACAGTATCAAGATCTTGCAGGCTGATTGTAGTTCTGTCAGCGCTTCTTTCACGGCTTGGTGAGCGATGTTCGCGACTGGGTGACAACTTTCTTAAAGACTGCTGGACACGATCCAAAACTTCACGTTCTCTTTCAGATTGTATAAGTAATGTGGTGTCTTCAGTTGTAGTCGTACGTTTCTTAGAAGGCGATTGAGTACGAGGAAGTTTCGGCTCATCAGGTTTCTTGGTAGGGGAACCAGATTTAGAAGATGGCTTCTCAGGAACTTCAGAATGTTTGTGGATTGTTTCCCCTGAAGTGATTTTTTCAGTATCATGATCATGATGATGGCAAATGTTTTCTTCCGTAGTGGATTCATCAAACTTTGTAATTGTAGCTTCTGTAGGCCTCATGTAACCAGGTGTTTTATGAGGGCTTACAGAAGATCGTTTGGGAACTTTATCTTGAGGTTTTTTCTCATGGCTAGATTTAGAGGGCACCGTGTAATTACGTTCAGGAACTTCAGAATGTTTATGAATTGTTTCTCTTGAAATAATGTCCTCAGTATCATGATCATGATGATGGCAAATATTTTCTTCCGTAGTGGATTCTTCAAACTTCGTAATTGTAGCTTCTGTAGGCCTCATATAATGAGGCATTTTATCAGGGCTTACAGATGATCGCTTGGGAGTTTTATCTTGAGGTTTTTTCTCAGGGCTAGATTTTGTGGGGACAGTGTAATCACTTTCACGATCAGGACTGGTCCTGGGTCTTTGAGGAGATTCATCGCTTCTCTTTCGGTATCCTACCTCTCTGTCCAGACTTCTTCGGATAGTTGTCTCATGATCTTCAGTTGTATCAAGACTTTCATATCTATGAGTAGTAGATTCCGTGGATTGCATGAAGCCTGGTTTTCTATCTGGAGTTACAGAAGGCCTTGTTGGAGATTTCTCCTTCGGATGTTTTTGAGTTGGTTTTTCGGGACTGGTTTTGGTTGGCGTGTCTTTGGGAAAAGATCTGGATGGCGAAGTAGTACGAGGAGATTCGACACTTGAAGGTTGTTGATATTTTCTATCGGGACTGGAGCTAGGTCTCACCGGAGTTGTATCTTTTGGAGTTTGAGGTAATTTCTTTACGGGACTCACACTTGATCGGGGCTTCTGGTACCCAACATCTCGATTAGGACTTTCGCGGGTAATTTTCGAGACATGTTCCTTTTTGACATCATCTACTTCATCATATTTTGTTTCAACAGTTTTCTGGCAAATTATATCTTGTAGTTTTGTTGGAGAACTATCCCTCGATGGAGTTCTTAAGTTCCTCTCTCTCTTAATAGAGTCTTCAGTAAGAGTAGTCTTTTTGACAGTATCTTCCCGTTCCTTGGATATGAAGTTAGTGACGCTATCTTTGTTTATTTCTTTCTCGTCTGTGTACAATTCGAATGGAGGTGATTCTCTGTCTAGACTACGACAAGGTGATACGCTTGAAGACCTGATCTTCTTAGTTTCGGTTTCCGTGCCATCGCCAACAACTCCAAGAATCTTCAGACATCTTTCTTCATAAGTCTCCCTTCTTACGAAAGGAGCTTTGGGCTTGACCGGAGAGTCCATGGGTTTATCGGGACGATCTTTCTTCACGATTTTGTGTTGTGGTATTTCATCAGTTGGGGATACACGGAAGCTAGATGGTGGCTTCTCATCAGGTGAGAGATTAATGCTGTCATTTGAGGGTTTCTTCAAAGAGCTCTTTCTTGGAAGACTATCTTTAGTCGGAGTGGTCTTTTTCTCCGCAGACGGGGAACGGCAAGGGATCTTTGAAGGCGATGGAGATCTTGCAACATTGAGAGTATTTGGCCGCTCATAAGTAGTAGTAGTCACGTCTTCAGTTCTATTAATTTCTGAGTAATACTCCTCGTCGTCTAAATCAGTGACTATAGTTTCCGTTTTAGGAGAGCTGAAGTAAACAAACCCGCTCACAGAAGTAGTGGGTGAGCTTTGTCCAGTAGAAGGAGCAGTATCTTCAGTCTTCGGCTTGCGAGTTGGACTAGTTGACGGAGTAATCAATTTCCGTGACCGGTCTGAGCTTGTTTTCTTGTTTACCTCCTCGGTTGTCTTTTCTGTTGTAATGAAATCCGATGCGAACTTGTATTTGGTATCTTTAGTGGGAGACTTGACAGGGGATACGCTACCTCGAGGAATCATCTTAGCTGGTGAGGATGGTGAGTTAGGCACTTTTCTAGACAAATCTGATTGTTTCCGCGTCAAAGAGTCATACTTGAAGTCAGTAGTATCCTTTGTTAAAGAGGTGGTAATTTCTTCTTTTTCTTCTGTTCGGCGTTTCTTGTCATACGTGCCATATTTAGTTGGAGATGGTTCTCTTGGTGTATCAGTTGGCTTGTCTTTTGGGGATGACTTTGTTGGTGACAAAGGTGAATCGGTTTTCTTTGTAGTTTTATCACGACGTGTCAAAGAATCGTATTTTATATCGGAGGTGTCTTTACGAGTTGTAAACGTTGTCACTTCTTCTGTTTCCTCAGAACGCCGCTTCTTGTCATACGTTCCGTATTTTGAAGGTGAAGGCTCCCTTGGAACCTCTCTAGTTGGAGAATCAGAGGGTTTTGAAAAACGATAAGTCTTAGTAATATCTTCGTCAATTTTAGTAGTGACATCGGATGTTGTAGTTTTTGTTTTGTCAGTAATAGAATGATTATCAGTGAAAGTAACTGGTCCTTTAGGAGGAGACGGAGATCGAGAGCCTTTTCTAAGTGAAGATCTCAAAGATGGTGAATCAGCCCGCGCATAGTCAGGAACGTCATCTGGACTTCTTGAAGGAGACGGACTACGGTCACGCGGTCCAGAATATCTGTCTGGGCTAGGAGATACCCTCTTAGTGTAGGTACTATCATCACGGTCAGTACGGGTGTACATTTTAGTCTCCTCATCAATGAATTTGTAGTGGTCTTCTTTGATTGTGCTTTTGCCGTTAGTTTTCCTCTCTGGGCTCTTGGCAGGTGATTTTCTTTCAGGAGTTTTAGAAGCGGCTGTAGGCTTCATATAGCTCGGAGTTTTGTCAGGTGAAGGCCTAGTTTGTGATGATTCTTTTGGAAATCTGTCCCCAGGGCTCGTTTTTGTTGGTGAAGGTTCGTAACCTGGTTTCCGATCAGGGCTGGAGCTGGGCCTGGTTGAATCCTTAGTTGGAGATTTAGTACGAGGATGATCAGCTGGCTTGTAACCAGGTTTCCTCTCAGGGCTAGCACTCGGTCTCGTGAAAGGAACATCTTTTGGACGATCAGAAGTTTTCTTATCGGGGCTTATAGTGGATCGAGTAGGGAATAGACTTTCGAAAGGCCGGTAAGCACTCCTTTCAGGGCTGCTGCTAGGCCTATAGTGATGGGGTCGTCTGTCAGGGCTCTGACGGTATCCGTCCGGTTTTCTATCCGGGCTGCTGCCGTACCTAGTTGGTGACACAGGGGGTTTCCTGTCAGGGCTCGTCTGCTTGTAACTCTTGTTTTCAGTCACTGAATGCGTTGAAGTCGTGCTGGAGTATCTGTCAGTAGAATACCGCGAGGGCGAAGAGCGGTCGGTCTTGCTCGGGCTGCCACCTCGGCTTGAGGGTTTCCTGCAAGTTTTATCAGGGCTGACACTGCTTCTCAAGGAAGATGTGCTGGATTGATAAGTCCTGCTCCCAGGAGATGATGCCCTGGTAGTCGGGCGTGTAGTTGAAGGGGTATCAGCGCGCAATGTGCTGGCCCATGCCTGATGAGTAGGGCTCCAATCATTGCTTATCTTCTTTTGGGTGTAATCATTGGAATAAGTGGTTTGATATTGGTCAGTGGTAGAATTTTTTTTGTCGAACATTTCGTCCGTTTTATGATCCTTCGTTAGATTATGAATTCGATCCTCATTGTTTTTGAGGTATTGAGTTTCATTTACGTCACGTTGGTTTTGATTATCTTTCGAGGTATAAATCTCACGACGGTCAGTTTTGTCGATCTTGGAATCGTACTTGTTGGTACGCTGATCCGTTGAATAGTCGATATGAAGACTCCTTTTGTCATCAGTAGTAACTTCACGTTCGTTAGTTTTATTTTCATATCGCTGATTTGTAACATCGGAAGTAATGTCATCACGAGTTGTACGGTCAACCTGTATATTCTTTTTGTAGTCATAATCATCTACGCGTTTCTTGGTATCAGAAATATCCTGACGATGGTCAACAGTCTCTCGCACAATTTTAGAAGACAAATCAATATTTTCAGATCGTTTTACGTCAGAGATATCTTGAGTACGATCAATAGTTTCACGAGTAATTTTAGATGAAGAATCTCTCGTGTCTAAACGTTTTTTATCAACAAATTCCTGCTGACTGTCAACCGTTTCTCGGGTAATTTTGGAAGATGAATCTCTAGATTCAAATCGTTTGGAATCGGAAGTCTTTTGGACATTTCGCTGTGTTTGTGATTTGTCTTCTTCAATATGGTTTCTTTTAAAGTCATGATCATCAACTTGTCTTTGAGAATCGACGATGTCGTATTCTCGAGTGACTTTGGAGGATTCTTTATTCTCTGCTCGGTGTGAAGTGTTGGAATACATCCTGCTTTCACTCTTACTGGATTGTTCAGAGCGAGTGCTTTGTACCGGAGTTCTAAACTCCTTTCGAGTGCTGGTAACTCGAGTCCCATCAGGCAGACATCTCGTCTCGACAATCACCTTAGTATTATCATCAGGATAGTCAACTTTCCTCGATATTAGCTCTCCGTTCTCGAAACTGCTGTTTCTTAGAGTCTTTTCATAGTCGCTAGTGTTAGTAACTTTTCGAGTGACCTCGTTGCGGTCACCTTCGTCAATTGTGTATGGCACTTGATTAACCGAGGAGACTTTTTCGAATTTTGACGAGGAGGTCGATGAACTCTTAGTGGATGAAGAAAACTCGCTTCCGTCGTCAGTTTTGCGGACGACCTGTTCAGAATGGGCAGTTTTCGACGCGGCTTCGTCTTTCTTGACGCTGGTGTTGCCGTCTTGGTATTCAGTATGCGCTTGTCTGTGGCTGTCGACAGCCGCGAACTTTCCTTGACCACCTAAAAAAAGAATAAGAATATAATTTATTTGCTCAAATATATATCGAATGCTGAAAGCCTAATTGGTTTAAGCGACACCCAGGGCGATATTGAGTTATATGTGGTACATTAAATATTTCTTCTAACAATATTTTATTAATATTTTGAACTAATTTTTTTTGGGGAAAGTTGTATTTTTTTATTTTTAGTATACTAACCTTCTACGTCATAACGCCCTTGTATATCGGCGTGGATGGCTCGGATCTTGGTGTGTCCATCGTCCGTCGTCCGGTTTTCCGACTCCACGTTCCATCCCGCGTTCGAGAGCTCTTTCAGATCTGGAAAGAGATGGATACTGTTATTTGGTGGTAGGGGTTTTGATAGGAGCCAGGTACACAGCTGTTTTGATCAGTTGGATTCGGAGGGTTAATACCAAGTTTTAAAAAAAAAACTGACCATATTCCCACCCATAAAACTTAACAACTTTCCCTAAGAAACACAGGTCGAAATGTGAAAAAATAGGTCCTCCCAGTAAGTAACCAGCGGTATTCCTTTATTTTTTCATATTTCGACCTATGTTCTTTCGGGGAAATTGATCAGTTTCATGGGTTATAATCATATAGTATGATCAGTTATTTATTTTTTGTACATTGTAGGTATAATACAAGTATTTAACCACTGGGACTGTTCATCTCAGCAGCTGTCAAAACGCTCCCTGGCTCCCGTCACATCCAGTTAGGGCAGTTACAATACCGCATCCGGTTAATAAGCGCGGTTAGAGGTTAAGAGTGATCACCACCAGGTCAGCATCAGCACCTTGGCGGCAGAACTCCTTGGGCGGGGAGCCGGCGTCGCGCACCTCCTTGCTCTTCAACCCCTGGAAGCTCTGGTCCTGCAGGGATTGCACGTGCATGGCTGCCTCTACACCTGTCGACGAACTTGTTAATCCACAAAACAAATACAAGGAAAAATGTATACGTTCATTGCTCATTTGCTTTAAACAGGAGCCTTTTATGATGAGCAAATATATCTTTCAAACAAGTTGAAGTACTACTAAAAAACAACAATTTATTTTATCATATACCGGGTGTAAGGGACAGCGTCCCGCAAACTGATAGGGGTTGCTCAGTCAACGATACTGAACACATACCACCAGGTTTTTTTTTCAGGAAATGAAAATAAAAATTTGCTTTTTCATACAAAATGACCACATTGATCAGATAAAATTCCTGGTGGTAGTTGTTCAGTATCGTTGACTGAGCAACCCCTATAAGTTTGCGGGACGCTGTCCCTTACACCCCGTATATTTAAGGTACGAATATTCTAGTCAACATTTGAGTACAACAATATAAATGTTCATATTTTACCAGGCTCTTGGACATTCTTGTATTTGATACTGCTGTCATAACTGTCCACTGCTGGTCTCCCTGTTTTTCGAGATATCTGCTATACTTAAGCCACTTAGCAGGCGGATTAAGAAGTCTAATATTTCATATACCTACTCAGGATAAACTGTTCTCTCTGGATTTATCATTAGTCTATTTTCACGACATCGACATGAAGAGCAGAAATGATGCTATTCTAACCCGGCATCACTGGCTATTTGATAACAATGTAGGTAAACTTAAATTCACCTTTCTTCTGGATAGGTTCCGGAGAATAGAGGTTGCGCAGACGCTCTTCGCGCAGCCGGTACATGTGGGCTCGGATCTCCTTCTTCTTGCCAAAGTCCTCAGTTTGCTGCCACTAGAAGGTGAAAATTATAGCTTTGTAAGATAAAGGAAGAATGTTCCTATAGTTTTCGATGTAACAGCCTACAGATATATTTGCTAGCATATTTGTGGCAGGCGTTCAAAATCATAGTTTCGCCATTTAATTTGTGCAGTAAGTCCCTGAATCAACCAATAAATAATCGAAAGCCGGTTATTTTCATGTTACTATTATTAATAGTATTAAACTCAGTTTTAACGATCTAAATATAACATATCAGGTTTTGTGATAGAACAACAATGAATCGACTTTTTTCAGTATTTACTACAGTTGCAGTGTACGTTTTGAAAATGGTGATATTTGATCAGTTTTAGTTAAAATTAGCCCGATAGATCATCGGTTAATTAATAGGCAACTACTTATTGTTTTTTATTTCTTACCATACGCCGTAACACGTCCTCGTCGCGAATCAGTGACACGTCCCCTTCAGACATGCTGGAAACAAAAGAAAAACATTTTCAAAACTTTCGAACAGAAAAGTTTTAGTTCTAAAAATAAACAAGCCAATAACAAATCAATCAATAATCGATTCAACACGAGAGGTCAGCGCGGACCAATCTGAGCGCCGGGATGCCATCTGTCGCGCGCGAGGTCACCTGATTGGCCGATTGTTTCGCGCCCTTTTCGGTACGCGGGAAATAAGTTGGATTTGTTTTCATTGACATCTGAATTCGTGAAATGTAATAAACTAATGAAAAATAGAACTAAATTATGAAAAATCTACCTAAAAAGCGAAAATAGAGACATCAAAGCAAAAATCTCTTATTCCATTACCCTCACTCAGAAAAACTCTGGTTGTAGTTATCAAACCGAAACTAACAAAACGTTTATACTACACCTATTCGGAAAGTATATTAGTTCTTACTTAAAAAAAGGAAAGAAAGTACGTAAATCCAAGCGAACGAATATGCGGGCGGCAAAAATATATGGGATTTACTTTCTCCCCTAGGGGAGAAAGTATTTTCTCCCCTCCTATTTTTTTTTTAAATTCATAATTCAAAACTAGAAACAGGCGAATGCCAAAAAATAAAAAGTTTGTATGTCGAAGCCCACAAAATGATACTGGCCACTTACATTTTTTGGCAGTATGTGCTTTGCTTCATTTGTTTCTTTTATATTTTTAAGTAAAAAATATGGCAAAATCAACATGTCCGCGCGAATTCTTTTTCGTTCTTTGATTTATATGACTTATTTAATGTAAATTAAGTGTTTAGTGTTTTCGATGTAATGTGTAACTGAATTAATATGTGTTTTGTTTGTTTGTGTGCTGTTCGCATGGATGATGACACTTCAAATGTTCTTAAGTTATCTTCTCATGTAAGTGATATCATTCTTTATCTTACAAGGATTTTTGATTATATTTTCCTCATAGGTGTAGTATAAAGCACTATGTATAACTCGGAAGAAAAATGCGATTCCCAACTCGTGTGTATTGAGGCCCTCAGCTGCGCTTCGGGCCTCAAACTACACCCTCGTGGGAATCGGTCATGTTCTTTCCTTGTTAAACAATGTACTATTATTTATTTATAAATGTGGAATTGTGGAAATGATTTTAATATTCTGTGCGTTGGAAATTGGATCCTATTTTTTACATTGTTAGACACTTTCTAGATCACAACACAAGTACGTCTATTTTAGGCTCGAACCGAAATACGAGCGACTCAAAAATCCCCGCAAATAAGTTGCGCTAGCTTATACCAATGAATACATCAGCTAATTGTCCTAATAGACCTCTAACATGTCAACAAACACGTGTTCTGATGTATTTGAGACGCGATACGGCCAATCAAATCACCGCCGCCGCCGGCCGATTGCCGGATTTTATGACAACAAGCGCGCACGCATGCATGATGCGCAGGCAATTTGCACAGACCTTCGCTGACAGAAATTATTGGTGAAGGACGACGCTGGACGCTATTTAGAGCAAAATACACACAACTGTTTGAACACATACTGTTCACATATTTTTTATTGCTTTACTCTACTCTAAAATTATAATACTGAATGTAGCTATTATAGTAAAATGGTTATGAGTTTGGCAGGTCGATAGTCAGTCTAACTGATACAGGTCTCAAGGTTTTTAATTATGCGCACATGACACCATTTTAGTTAAGCATGGTAGCAGGTAGCATCTAAACTTTAGCGGAGCTTCTAATTTGACATTTACTGGTCCCTATTTCACGCATCTATCTTCACGTATCCACTAACCTTAATTTTTTAAAAGGTTATCTTTTCATGACCATTAGAATTCCATTTGTTAAAAGTAAAACGAAGTATCATGGACATCATGAACATAACGCCTTCGTAACATGTGTCACCATCACCATTTCTTCGGCTTTGTCGTCTCCACTATGGCTATGTCCCATGGTATGACTATAGTGACAATGACAATGGGAGTGAATGGTCACTGACAGATGGTCATTCTCATTAGGCAATGTGTTATCTACCAGTGATGCAATTTCTACAGTCAGCAAAGGCGATTGCTGTAACGGAAATTAAGTATGTATGCTTTTTAATGAAATTTCGTATATTTATTGAAGTAAATAAATTGTACACGTATATGAATTTAATTAACTTCATCTGTTTCGAGCGGGCCTGCCCAGATATCTCCTTTGCTGACTGTACCTTTTTGTGTAATGCTTTTATTAACACCTTGCACTGTAAAGTTGTGCTATTTAAGCGGGTACATTATCCAATATCTATGACCTGAAACTTGTGAGTCACAAGTTTGTAGTTACGTTGAAGATATTGCAGTCTGTGTGTGTAATGTAGATACCTATTAGATCTTCTTTCTACTGGTCCATAGGTTTTTTTGTATTGAAAATGTAAATTTATAAGATAATCCCATCAGTAGATCCGAACCTTACCAAATACCACCCCATTCCCACACATAACCAGTCCCCCACAACTATCAATGAAATCATCGACATAAAACTGCATATGCTCAGAAAGCCTCCTTACTGGGACAAGGGCGGTTGGTCTGGAGATGACCGTATACGGCAGACTTGTAACACTACAGATCTACGGATATGGTCACGACCTCAGCCAGATGTCGTGGCGAGAAAAGCGCGAAGGTTGGATGTATTGTGAATGTAAAGGTTGATGGAGAATTTGCATTTTTATAGTGTCTAGGTACTTTGTAAAGTTGTTTTCAAGATTGTACCTAAGTGCAATCATACATTAAATCGCTCCTACATATCTTAATCGGTAAGCAGACCGTCACGGTTTAGTGACATCCTTTATCTCCACATCTGATAAGTTTTGGGGGACTGGTTATGTGTGGGAATGGGGTGGTATTTGGTAAGGTTCGGATCTACTGATGGGATTATCTTATAAATTTACATTTTCAATACAAAAAACCTATGGACCAGTAGAAAGAAGATCTAATAGGTACCATTACACACACAGACTGCAATATCTTCAACGTAACTACAAACTTGTGACTCACAAGTTTCAGGTCATAGATATTGGATAATGTACCCGCTTAAATAGCACAACTTTACAGTGCAAGGTGTTAATAAAAGCATTACACAAAAAGGTACAGTCAGCAAAGGAGATATCTGGGCAGGCCCGCTCGAAACAGATGAAGTTAATTAAATTCATATACGTGTACAATTTATTTACTTCAATAAATATACGAAATTTCATTAAAAAGCATACATACTTAATTTCCGTTACAGCAAATCGCCTTTGCTGACTGTAGAAATTGCATCACTGGTAGATAACACATTGCCTAATGAGAATGACCATCTGTCAGTGACCATTCACTCCCATTGTCATTGTCACTATAGTCATACCATGGGACATAGCCATAGTGGAGACGACAAAGCCGAAGAAATGGTGATGGTGACACATGTTACGAAGGCGTTATGTTCATGATGTCCATGATACTTCGTTTTACTTTAACAAATGGAATTCTAATGGTCATGAAAAGATAACCTTTTAAAAAATTAAGGTTAGTGGATACGTGAAGATAGATGCGTGAAATAGGGACCAGTAAATGTCAAATTAGAAGCTCCGCTAAGTTTAGATGCTACCTGCTACCATGCTTAACTAAAATGGTGTCATGTGCGCATATTAAAACCTTGAGACCTGTATCAGTTAGACTGACTATCGACCTGCCAAACTCATAACCATTTTACTATAATAGCTACATTCAGTATTATAATTTTAGAGTAGAGTAAAGCAATAAAAAATATGTGAACAGTTGTTCAAACAGTTGTGTGTATTTTGCTCTAAATAGCGTCCAGCGTCGTCCTTCACCAATAATTTCTGTCAGCGAAGGTCTGTGCAAATTGCCTGCGCATCATGCATGCGTGCGCGCTTGTTGTCATAAATCCGGCAATCGGCCGGCGGCGGCGGTGATTTGATTGGCCGTATCGCGTCTCAAATACATCAGAACACGTGTTTGTTGACATGTTAGAGGTCTATTAGGACAATTAGCTGATGTATTCATTGGTATAAGCTAGCGCAACTTATTTGCGGGGATTTTTGAGTCGCTCGTATTTCGGTTCGAGCCTAAAATAGACGTACTTGTGTTGTGATCTAGAAAGTGTCTAACAATGTAAAAAATAGGATCCAATTTCCAACGCACAGAATATTAAAATCATTTCCACAATTCCACATTTATAAATAAATAATAGTACATTGTTTAACAAGGAAAGAACATGACCGATTCCCACGAGGGTGTAGTTTGAGGCCCGAAGCGCAGCTGAGGGCCTCAATACACACGAGTTGGGAATCGCATTTTCTTCCGAGTTATACATAGTGCTTTATACTACACCTATGAGGAAAATATAATCAAAAATCCTTGTAAGATAAAGAATGATATCACTTACATGAGAAGATAACTTAAGAACATTTGAAGTGTCATCATCCATGCGAACAGCACACAAACAAACAAAACACATATTAATTCAGTTACACATTACATCGAAAACACTAAACACTTAATTTACATTAAATAAGTCATATAAATCAAAGAACGAAAAAGAATTCGCGCGGACATGTTGATTTTGCCATATTTTTTACTTAAAAATATAAAAGAAACAAATGAAGCAAAGCACATACTGCCAAAAAATGTAAGTGGCCAGTATCATTTTGTGGGCTTCGACATACAAACTTTTTATTTTTTGGCATTCGCCTGTTTCTAGTTTTGAATTATGAATTTAAAAAAAAAATAGGAGGGGAGAAAATACTTTCTCCCCTAGGGGAGAAAGTAAATCCATATATTTTTGCCGCCCGCATATTCGTTCGCTTGGATTTACGTACTTTCTTTCCTTTTTTTAAGTAAGAACTAATATACTTTCCGAATAGGTGTAGTATAAACGTTTTGTTAGTTTCGGTTTGATAACTACAACCAGAGTTTTTCTGAGTGAGGGTAATGGAATAAGAGATTTTTGCTTTGATGTCTCTATTTTCGCTTTTTAGGTAGATTTTTCATAATTTAGTTCTATTTTTCATTAGTTTATTACATTTCACGAATTCAGATGTCAATGAAAACAAATCCAACTTATTTCCCGCGTACCGAAAAGGGCGCGAAACAATCGGCCAATCAGGTGACCTCGCGCGCGACAGATGGCATCCCGGCGCTCAGATTGGTCCGCGCTGACCTCTCGTGTTGAATCGATTATTGATTGATTTGTTATTGGCTTGTTTATTTTTAGAACTAAAACTTTTCTGTTCGAAAGTTTTGAAAATGTTTTTCTTTTGTTTCCAGCATGTCTGAAGGGGACGTGTCACTGATTCGCGACGAGGACGTGTTACGGCGTATGGTAAGAAATAAAAAACAATAAGTAGTTGCCTATTAATTAACCGATGATCTATCGGGCTAATTTTAACTAAAACTGATCAAATATCACCATTTTCAAAACGTACACTGCAACTGTAGTAAATACTGAA
>JARACY010002917.1:0-37724 GCA_029255725.1 Scrobipalpa atriplicella | reverse complement strand
TTAGAATAGAAAATACTAAACTTACGAAAGTGATGATGAAGATGAATAGAATAAAAATAATCCTAATATTTAGCAAATGTTCAACAATAAAGATTTAAGAGGGTGAGGAAGACTAATAATCTTAGCATTCAAATATATTGTAAGAAATTTGCTGTTTCAAACAAGATAAAACTACAACAGCATTTTTGTGTTTTTGGTAAAGCCGGGGCACCGCCCTTTCCCGCCACCGTGCAGTGCTCCTCGTCAGCCAGACTCTGGACAGAGCTCCTCCAATATATTTAATCCTGATATTAAAATCACAGTAAAACTAAAGTTACCACATCATTAAATACAAAAATGAAATACATTATACTCAAATTAAATAATGAATTAATGTGAAAGGTTTTCATTTGGAATACCTAACCATACACTAGGTTCAGGAACAAACCTAGATTTGATGGATATACCCTCTTGTCCTTTTGTATACATAGTAAAGTATGACTAGACAGACTGACAAAAATATTGCATTTTGACTTGAATTAAAGATACTTCCCTTCATATCAGGATTAAATATATTGGAGGAGCTCTGTCCAGAGTCTGGCTGACGAGGAGCACTGCACGGTGGCGGGAAAGGGCGGTGCCCCGGCTTTACCAAAAACACAAAAATGCTGTTGTAGTTTTATCTTGTTTGATTGAAACAGCAAATTTCTTACAATATATTTGAATGCTAAGATTATTAGTCTTCCTCACCCTCTTAAATCTTTATTGTTGAACATTTGCTAAATATTAGGATTATTTTTATTCTATTCATCTTCATCATCACTTTCGTAAGTTTAGTATTTTCTATTCTAATTAACTATCATTAGGCAAAGTAGGTTATACCATTCGAGTCATTAAAGTTCAGGGGTTACAACAGCGGTTCACAACTTTAGGTCCTATTATACTACTAGACGTTCATTTGGCCAAATACTAATCTCATTAAACTGAAACCAATTCTGTTACTTTAAGTTCTTTCTTTTCCTCTATTTACAGTGTCTTCAGCCTTGTCCATGTCCAGCCTTCTGGGAATCGTGTCTGATGGATCCGTGCTCTATCTACGATTAGTGTTGCGTTTAAGTGTAGTTAATAATTATTTCTTTGAAGTGATTTACTAGCAACTGAAGAATTTTAATTAAAGTTTTCGTATCTTAAATTCCATCTTTACATTACTAAAATCGTCCTTTAAATTTTCAACATTTAACTTTTCTTAATTTCCTTTTACTTCTCTTTCCTTAATTAGGGTTAAAAAAAAATAGGGCTAGGTTAGGCTAGGTAAATGTTACAAATTGGTGCCGTGACCAGGATTATATCGTTTTCGTGTTACTACGGACTTAAATATCTTGAAACTATGATTTTTGTGTCATTTTATTTAAAATTTGATAATTTTCCTATTACAGTTGACTACATTTACTATCATTTTGACGTTTAGACTAGAGAGTATAGGCTTACAGCACGGTTATTTTGTTTTTGCGTTACTAGGATTGCAATTTCATTTTGACGTAGAGCACGGATCTTTCCATTTTCTTTCAGTTCCAGAATCAGACTTTTGACTTGCTGCGGAATTGGTTTCACTTTTACTCTTACGTGGTTATCTTTGTAACCACAAATTGTTGTTCGTGAAAACGGAGTGACAAGAATGGTATTTTAGCGTATTAGGTGTTATGAATTTTATGTTTTTATTTATATTTTTCCAGGGTTGTAAATTTTTCATGCGGATTGTTTTGAATTTTTAATTAACTTGTTTACGTTACCTTAATAATCATGATTTTATTGTTTTACACTGCCATTTACATTAATATGACAATACATTAAAAAAAAAAAAATACCTACACACAAAATGTCTAGTAAATTGGGGGTCGTTAGTAAACTTTGGGGGTCGTAAGTAGATTATGGGGGTCGTTAAGTTTTAAAAGGTAAATTCAAGTCTCAACACACTTTCGTGAAAATAAGTTAATGTTCTTAAATGTGTAATTTTAAAACAGTAACCTTCAACTTTAATAAACAAAATGATGTCAAGCCTAGATTTCTTACAACATTCTTAGTTCTTTTGAGTATTTTTAGATGTCATTAAAGATAGTTGAGTAGCTAAAGTACACAAACGCGATGTTTCAATTTGAAATTTAATCGTATACCTACGTCTATTTAATTCAACAACATCATAATTCTTATGGTTATTGTATGTTCAATTAAGAAATTTAGTGTTGTTTGCTTCAAAATTAGGCTACATTTAAAATTTTTACAAGGCAACAAACAAATAAGTCAATTCAGTAACGTAAAATTACAGTTCGTTTTTCTGAATCCTTAGTAGATAACATTTAATCATAGCAATCCTTTTTGGTTTTCATGCTTAATTTTGGGTTTCCTTTTGCCAATATTAAAAACTTATGAGTTACTTCTGGTTTCTGTTGCAAATACTTACATTTAAATGGTTATTTTGTTTTTTTTACTATTGTATTATTTTTATTCTAAATTGATAAAACGTATATTTACTTTCTATGCAACTTCGATAATTTAGCTGAATATTTATATTTCATTCTTTCATGACGCGATTAACTTATCTAAGGTTATTTGAATTGGCTTAAATCAAATAAATTTTATTAAGTTAGTTCCAGTGCCAATAAAACCAACCAAAATTAACAAAATCATTTAATTGTAGTAGTAGTAGATGTACAATTAAATTAGGCTTTGCATTCTTTAAAATTAGAAAAAATAACATTTACATTTTATTTAATTTTATAGATTTTCTGAGTCATCCAATTAATTTCTTAGACAGTTGTAGCAGATTTGGCGGAGCTCATTCGTAAACGTACGATGAGATTTTCTGGAGCTGGTTTATTTCTTCTATGTCTTTCTGTTACGTGTTTCAGATAGTCGAGTGTTAGAGTTAGTGTTGTTTAGGACATAATTTTTTATTTTGAAGTGATTTAAGGAAAAATACATCGTTGTTTATAGAAGGATTTATCGGTTTTGAATTTGCAGGATTTTAACATTTTAATTATTTTATTTATGTACCTATTTTAATACACAAATTATTTTCAGATTTCATCATCAACAAACATAATTATTTCTCATGTTTGAATTAAGTAATGGGTTTAGAAGGTTTAGTTTATAAGGCATTTTTGCGCGTAATTAATTTGATAACAGTTTTTCTCTACATAAAGTACAGCGTAAAATTTTGTGATAAACATAATAAGCGATTGCGTAATATCTTGACATACTCAAATCCTAAAAAAAAAACCTGACATTTTAGCGAAACTGCATTTTACAGAGGACACTTGAAAAAGCGAGCAAATCGACGGTGATACAATACGAAAATTAAATCAATAATGTTACGCGAGCGAGGCGAACGCGACGTAATAAAACTAAACCATTAACATGACGCGAGCGAAGCGAAGCGAGCGCGACACTATTCGAAAACTTATATTCTGTCGTATGGGTATCAAGTCGATTGATCCGATGAACCCTGGTGTCAACGTTTTAAACCGCCTTATAGCACAGTAAATAAACCTCTGACATGGTTTGTGTTACGACCACTATCAATGACAGCGACCGGGACCGACGGCTTAACGTGCCCTCTGAATCACGGAATCCTATTTCTTCTCGGACAATCAGGTGATTCAGCCTGCAATGTCCTAACTAAACTAGAAACAACAACATAAAGTCATTCTCCCCTGGGAATCGAACCGAGGGAATCCGGATCGAGAGCCTATGGCTCAGACCACTAGACCACGGAAGCAGTTAGTAGACCACTGAAGCAGTTATATCTTGACATTAGCGTAATACAAGCGTAAGCGTAATAGTAGTTAGAAAAAGAAAAAATATTTGGGCAAGAGTGCTGGGGTCTCATGGTTCGGAGCGGGTTAATCTGTTTTGGGTTTCTCCAAACCCTCAGGATTTCTCTACATTCCTTTGTCTTGGGCGCCACACTGCTTGCTACAAACGTGTTTGTCCTTAGTTCATAAGTACTAACTTAGTTTTAAAATAATACCTAGCATAAGTGCAATAGCGTAAAAGATACGTTGCTTCCAATAATTTTCATGATAAGTTAAATATTTTAGAAAGAGCAAAAGTTGTGGCGTAAATATTTTCATATTCCTTTATTTTAGAAAAGGCAACGTTCTAATAGCGATTGGCGTAATTTCTGTGTTATATGTTTAATTTCACTAACCCTAAGTGTTTTAGTTGATAAGTTTTGGAGTTATCATTTGCGAATTTTAAAGTACGTGTTTTGATTTGGGAACGGATGGATATTTCCAATAATAATGCAAAAAAATACACAATTTATCACATGCATTTTAATAATTTTAATTTTGTTTATCAGTGGTCAAGTAGAGGTGGCTGTGATGTTTATTTGAGTGGCGCAGATCAGAGTAAGGTGGCCAATAAAAGGGGATTGAAAGATTGATGAATGTATTATGATAATTTATGTATTATTATTATTTATGTTTATTAAATATTTATATTATTAATAAGTTTGAAAGGAGATGTAAGCAGGGCTCTGGTAAATATCATAGCTTACCTACATTGACTACAAGTTATTGTGTGTCCTTCTAAAAACTACACCACACAACAACGAAATTTATATGAAAAGTAGAAGCTAGGATTAGGACAGCAGTCATTTCTGTGTTTAACAGGTGTTTCATATATTTTTCTACTCACACGCAGTTCTCAGGCTGATGCTATGAGGCTAATGCTTTTCCCCACACTTACATCAAGCTAAGGTGTTAACGAAATAAGTTCGAATTGGGATTTGAAGAGATAACCTTGATCAATATGCCCGGCAAGATATCAAGCATATAGGGTATCTGCATTGTGTAACGTAGGGGTATCATCTTATCTAACGATCACCATTCCAATGCAGAATAAAGACGAGTATTGATGTGGATTGTATAAGTACTACTCTTCTAGTACGTTGAGGCTTAGCACAACCTCAGCGCCCTGCACACGGTGTGATTTAATCCTGCGCGATACATTGTTGTTCATTAACTTGAGGTAGTCAAAGATTTCAGATTTCAAATTGGAGTCATGGCTGTTAACATTTTTAGTCACAATACACACACACACAACACAAATTCACTTTTGGAAGGATGTACAATTTCTTTTTATAAAATTGAGGAAATAGTAAATATTTTCATAGTGTAATTTAAATGATACTTCCCATTATTTATTTAAGCTTGACTATTAAAAAGATGCTATGAAATTGTCGGTTAAAAGTGTAAGGGTTGAACTTGGGGATTCTGTGATAAATTTGCGACTTAACAGTCAATAAAATCCGTATTTCATACAAATGGAACTAGGAACTTTTGTGATAAATACTTTCAGCGTAACAGTTTGGTTATTTGCGGAATTTTTGCATTTCATAATTGATTTAAGATGAGGAAAATTGTCGATTTTGATTTAAAAAAAAAATAACGAACATTTTATATCCTGACAAAGGTTCTGTTAACTTGTCTATGCAGAATGTATGGGACAATTGTGGAATGATCATAAGAGGTTGTATTGTGATGATTATGAAAGATAAGCTAAGGCGAATCTCTGTCTTTGAAATCAAAGATTAGACTTAAGCCAGAGAGAAGAGTATAGATAAATAATGGAATCAGAGTCTAGGATACTTTTCATTGACATTTTAACCATGACACACTACACGGTACATAATGAGGTTTTATGAAATTTGGTGTTAGGTGTAAATTCAATGACTTGAATCATACAATGTTTTGATTCAGTTATATAACATTAACAGGTTTTATCTGTATTTCATAATTCGCTCCAACTATAGGCACACTGCAAACAAGACTGTTCCTTTGCTTGGCTTTGTATTTTGTCCGAATAATCATCAAAATAAGTTGATTATTCGTATGATGAGTTCCGAGTTTGGTAGGAACAGTTTTATTTGTTACATTCTCCGAAAGGTTAGTAATTTTTATTTTGGGTTGAGATTTTTGAGTAGAACCTTTTGTCAGTTGGATTTAAATGACTGGAACTAGTAAATGCAACACTTTCATTCTTTGACCAGGGTCATTCGTATATTGGTTTAATTTCAATACATGGTTGGACTGAACAGATGAGATCACAGGGTCGACTGGCCTTCCGGTTCCTCGGCAGAGACTTGTTGCCCTTGGGAAGGAGATTTTTATTCATGACTTAATGTTTAAAGCTTGGGGATTCAATCCATTTAACTATTTGCTGACCTTTTGGTTTAAAATACACACCACACAAAATACATTCTGGGAAAAGTGTCAATGAAAATTTTTCTAAATGATTATATTTGTGGATCTCAATTTTGAGTCAAGAGAATTTTCCTCCGTTGAAGTTTTAAGTCAACTCCAGTAAATTGGGGGTCGGATGTAACGATACGCCTTCATGTTTAGGCGCACCGTCACCCCACAAATATAATATTTCATATAAATAACTTGATTTGATAAAATCGATTTAAGACATTTTGAATTTTGCGCCATTTCAGACGAAATCGCATCTGAGCTATTATTGGTCAGATAGTTGTATGACCACCGCGAGAAGAGATTCTGCAAGTAAACAAAAGTTTACATACTTTCAGATTAGTACTTAGTTGAATATTGTTCGAAAAATAACGATCATGTTCATAAATTAAAATAAACTTGAATATAGCATTTTGATTATTCAAATATGAACCAATAGCATTCAGAAATAAACTTGCTATTTTGTTAACAATATTGCTTGTTAAACCATTTAATTTAAATATTGACCATTATAAAATACGGTGTAAATATTTGTCAAATTATAATAAACATCAAATACCATTAACATCAAATTGAAACAAAAATAATGTTAATCAAATGACTGACAAGTTCATTCATCACTGTCTGTAAGGATTACAGTACCTCTCCGCGTTTATGGTGTATTGAGTGTGGCGAAAAAAGGAACTAACTAGACCGTCAAAATCATACAATATAAAACTCCTTGTTCCATGTACATACATAGAATCGCAATACAAAATGACCCTAAGATAAAACCACAGAGATAAAACCTCATTGTATTACGTGGAAGGTCTATGGTTGTTCATATCATATATTTGATATTTTCTCCGACATGCAGCGCCACGCTAAAATTCATAGTATGGAGCTGGCACATTCTATGTTTTTCACTCACTCCTCGTCCAACATGGAAGTAGTTTCACGGAACTGTTGCGGAATTTGATCAAACTTCTGATTTGAATAAACAGTGGGAAGTAAAAAATAATCAATTTAATAATTTTCGACTTAATATCTCATGTATTTTACGTAAAATCCTTAATTTTGTAGTAAATGGGAAAAGCGCCATCTGTTCTCAAATTAGAATACTTTTAGGGCTAGCCTCTTAGGCTGTCTTCAGGTTCGAATCCGGGAGCCAATGCTATTGATTCGTGGAGGGTAGTGTTGGAAAAATCTTGGCTGAGATTGTTGCCGTCCCTTTTTGTTCTCTTATAAGCGACAGTGACAGGTGGGAAATTCTATTGGTTAAGTCATGATTTTTGTAACTATAAATTGCTACCATTGGTTATTACTCGACGAATTATAAAAGTTTTGATTCATTAGCGATTTTCAAGTATTCCGTGGTAATCGTAATTTTGTCGGTTTACATAGACGCTTCCTTGGAAAAAACATGCGGTTGTGACACTTTTGGAAAGGCGCCGGGAGCGACGGTCGCAACTTTGAAGAGGTTCTTGGTTCCAGGAAAGGCGACGGGAGCTGATGCCAGCCATGGCGTCTGCAGCTATTTATCTGGTCAGATCTTTCCTTATATTTCGTAGATACAGAATATAACAGTGCAATATAAAGTTTTGTAATCGCGTAACGTAAGAAAAAGCGTATGAGTATGAGTGTCGGTACTAAGCTGTGTCTGCCATATTGTTTCCTAGTCATTGTAATTACGTAAATGAAATTCACATTTTTCATAAGTTAGAATCTAGTAGTATGCTGTTTAAGATCTGTGATATTCTGGTTCTACATATTGTCATGTGTTTTAGCTTATCTCCGAGTATTTCTACATTTTTACTTCGGATTGTGAGTTCTACCTACGATAATTTTTATGTGTACATTTTCAGGAATTTTCCATACGTTTTATTCTATTGTATCTGTGTGAAGCTGTGATTTAAGTGTGCCTATTTTTAAGAAATTATATTTTTATTGAACGAAAATAAAAGTACGGAACGGTAGGTAGTTATAACCACGACGTGCGGGTACGGAGCGGTAGGTATAGTACATTGCGCGCTTTGCCTCGTAGGTGCATTTGGTTAGAGCCTTCGGTACTCATAGTGCGTGAGCTAGGTCGTAGGTTCGATTTCGTTTAAATTATTTATACTTTCTTCTGCGGGATAGTTTCTCGTTAGGTCACGGGACTGCGATATAGTTGTTGGTTATTTTGCAAAGTAAGATTGTTTCAGGATTTTGTGCGTCGGAGGGTACGTTTTGGTATGACGTTATTTCAATAGATTAGTGTAAATTTGAGTGAAAAGTTGACCTACATTCAATCTGGTATGTAAAATGTAAGTTCGTAAATTTGTAAAAAAAAAATGTAGTCGCACTTATTCCTCCATAGCAAATTCGGTGGTGTAGTAGCACGACATGTCGATATCCAGAAATTATTAATCTTGTTGCGGAACTTTTGTACTACTTTTAAGTTAGTTCGAGTCAGACGTGAGAAGCGGTCACCCATCCATCAGCGGTCACTCATCCATTTTAAATCGTACAATTTTTATTAGTAAGAAATAGTTTCAAAAATAGTTTGAATTTGTTGAAACACATTGGTACGTGGTGGGATTCGAATCACGGCTCCTGCACAGAGGGTCGCGGCCCTATCCACTACACCATCCGGGCTGTCTTCATATCGTCCACGGATTTTATTATTTTAGATTATTTAGGTACTGCAGTTCCAGTTTGATTCCGAGACGTGGGTATTCCAACCAGAAGGGTGACAATTACAGTTTTGAAAAGGTAATATCTACTTTTATTCAGTATTTAATGTTCATCTACGTATTTTGCCTACAATTAAATATTATTCAAAATTCAGAAATGCAAAGTTTAATAATCTTTTGATACATCTTTTATACCTAATTCAGGAAACATTTTAATTCCATTTTATGAATATTTTCTCATTAGATATTTTACTAATGACATTTGAGTAGTAGTTATCTAACTAACATTTTTAACGGATTTAGGATGAATGTCATATTTAGATTCAAGGCCATACTCAAATGCCAAGCAGTGGAAATTTTAAGCATTTAGAGAGTAACATTCCCGTAACTTTTATTCGTATAAAGTTTTTTATTGTTTTGATATAATTTAACCAAATGTTTATTACCAGCCTTTTACATTTTATACGGAGTTGCATAGAAAGTTTGCAATGTCAAAAGTAATAAATAAAGAAGTTACTTTTATGAAAGTGATGTTGAATTTGAGCTTACTAGGCCAAGCTAAGACAAAGCCTTAATAGTTTTCTCTAAATAAAGAATGAGAAACTATACAAGTACAGTTCGATTCACCATTTCTTATTACTTAGTTCAAAGAAACTAGGTTTGACAATTTTAAAATACAAAATTGATGTTACTTTTTAGTAGAAGGTTGAAAATAAATATTTACCTTTAACTTAAAGTAGATTCTGCAAAAGTTTAAAAAATATTTTGCTTGCAGTAAATTCTCTTCATATTTTCATTTTATTTTATTTTGAAATAGATTCTTTCTGACTTTGTAATGGAAGATTAATGTTTTTTGTTTTCAAATATATATTTTCATAAAATCACAATTCTAGTAAACAAGTAAATCTAGATGTCGTGAATTCATTTGTTCCATTAAACTCAGTAAATGTAAATTCAAAAGAAATCCTGATATTAAAATCACAGTAAAACTAAAGTTACCACATCATTTAATACAAAAATGAAATACATTATACTCAAATTAAATAATGAATTAATGTGAAAGGGTTTCATTTGGAATACCTTAACCATACACTAGGTTCAGGAACAAACCTAGATTTGATGGAAATACCCTCTTGTCCTTTTGTATACATAGTAAAGTATGACTAGACAGACTGACAAAAATATTGCATTTTGACTTGAATTAAAGATACTTCCCTTCATATCAGGATTAAATATATTGGAGGAGCTCTGTCCAGAGTCTGGCTGACGAGGAGCACTGCACGGTGGCGGGAAAGGGCGGTGCCCCGGCTTTACCAAAAACACAAAAATGCTGTTGTAGTTTTATCTTGTTTGATTGAAACAGCAAATTTCTTACAATATATTTGAATGCTAAGATTATTAGTCTTCCTCACCCTCTTAAATCTTTATTGTTGAACATTTGCTAAATATTAGGATTATTTTTATTCTATTCATCTTCATCATCACTTTCGTAAGTTTAGTATTTTCTATTCTAATTAACTATCATTAGGCAAAGTAGGTTATACCATTCGAGTCATTAAAGTTCAGGGGTTACAACAGCGGTTCACAACTTTAGGTCCTATTATACTACTAGACGTTCATTTGGCCAAATACTAATCTCATTAAACTGAAACCAATTCTGTTACTTTAAGTTCTTTCTTTTCCTCTATTTACAGTGTCTTCAGCCTTGTCCATGTCCAGCCTTCTGGGAATCGTGTCTGATGGATCCGTGCTCTATCTACGATTAGTGTTGCGTTTAAGTGTAGTTAATAATTATTTCTTTGAAGTGATTTACTAGCAACTGAAGAATTTTAATTAAAGTTTTCGTATCTTAAATTCCATCTTTACATTTACTAAAATCGTCCTTTAAATTTTCAACATTTAACTTTTCTTAATTTCCTTTTACTTCTCTTTCCTTAATTAGGGTTAAAAAAAAATAGGGCTAGGTTAGGCTAGGTAAATGTTACAGTAGAGCGCACACTTAACTAAATCTTGACTAAAATTATTCGCGTCCCTTTCTGTTCTCTCATGACAGAAAATGACATGTATAAAATTATATTAGTTAAGTCGTTATTTTTGCAACTACGAATTGGTACCCTACCTTAACATTAAAAACAAAAGCACATGATTGTCTGTGATGTACAGGAATATAAAGCCTCATTTTATTTCAGCATCAAAGAGGTTTACCACTGGAGAGAACGTCTACTACATAGCGACGACGGATACCAACTTCAAGTTGAACGTGGACGAATCGGCGAGGAGTTGGTTCAGCGAACATACAGACTACAAATACAAACCGCTGTCGATGGCCGACTTCACAGGACCCCAAGTCGGACATTACACTCAAGTAAGACGGCGTTTTTAGTACCTATAAGGTTTTGTAGTACGTGAATATAGAAACTGAAAATTGCGCACAGGGGGGATTTGAGTTCACGACCTTCGACGAACCGTGCCGCTGCTTTATTATATCCAACTGAGCTACTTACCATACGTTCAAATAGGTACTTCGGCGAAAATGGTGGTTTCTCTGGACGTTACAAATTTGTTATCTATTGGTCGAAATTTTTGTTTGTTATATGAAAAATATAAGATAGGTGTTGTAAAATTATTGGGTGTGTAGTGTATGTGCTCGCCAACAAACGACTATCCTGAATAAAAAATATCTTGTTTCATTGGTAGGTACTTGGTAGACAGGTATACTAACTTCATAATTTTACTAATTATATTATTATGTAAGTAGGTACTTAAAATATTCAACTGAATTCTTGTTTGCCGGTAACCTGCAAATCAGGACAACAGGAAGCAATAAATGTGTATCTGGGGATACACCAAGCATGACGCACCATTTGCCTGAACTTCCCAGCCTTTGCATTCAGGAAAATTATTCCTGGGATTTAAATGCGGACAAGAAATACTTATCTGAACTTGTAAATAACGGTTTTGAAAGTTTAGCTCTCAAACTGAACTGAAATGAATGTGCACAAAGGCGGTCTTATTGCTGAAAGCGATCTCTTCTTCTGTCTAGTTTATTTTTGTGTATTTAATTCTAAAATACTAAATACTTACCAAACATATCTAAAAATTACCTACCTAAATAATTTTGTTAAGATGTCTTATTTTAAATAATAATAATAGCAGCTCATGAAAATAAATCGCTAAAGTGCCTAGCACCTGGGATGAGGAAAATTAATTAAATTTAGGTACGACTAGTTAAAAACTTTTAATTATGTGACTTATGCATGCATTTCCAGTAGTTAATTACATTTCCTAAGCGCATTACCGATTTCCTCAAACACGTAATGTGAATTTTAAAAACTGAAACTTAAGTATTATGATGGCATGTATCTCTATTTAATGCCTGTAAAAATTACATAATTTCATTTATTTCATATTTATTTATTTGCTTCTGTACCTATTAATTACAAACGCAATTATCTAAGTAAACTTAAATTATGTTGCGATCGGTACCATTTTGATACCACCATAGGTAAAATTTCGCCAACGTTCCTTAGCATGGGCTGGGCACTAACAATATCATTGATTGCAGATGGCGTGGTCTAAGTCAATATACCTCGGATGTGGAGTGTCGCAGTACCCAGACGGAGACTTCACTGCGTACCTCGTGGTCTGCAACTACGGGCCCGCGTGAGTATTACTGTGTTACCTTATAGATGGCGTGGTCTGAGTCAACATATCTCGGATGTGGAGTGTCGGAGTACCCAGACGGAGCGTTCACTGCGTTTCTCGTCTGCAACTTAATAATTTCATAATTTCATTATACATGGTGAGGGTCCATAATAGCAGAATGCCTTAGACGTAGTACCGTAGAAAAAGTTCAATTTAAAATAATTGCAGTGTTAGTTATAAAATGACAATAAATATATGAAAAAGTATGTCATATTAAGTTCATCAAAATTTATGATATTTACGAGTATGATAGAAAAGTTTTGTCTAGTTCGGCCACGTTGTGCTAGCCATTGAGAAATTTAATTCTTTAAATATGTACTTACCTACAATTCAAATACTTGGGTTTTTTCACATAGAATCAGTTTTCTGAAACAAATTGAGGTTGTAATGTCAGATTAATAATTAAATTACCTATTATTAACAACGTTATAGAGGACTACTGCAGAGATTGTTATCGGTCGAAAATTTACAATAATTCTCTTGTTTAGATATAAGACAATACTTTACTGGTGCTAATCTTTTCCGCGTTTATTATACACGTAAATGTAATGATTTCCGGTTTTTTTGTTGAATTATGGGATTGTTTTTTATTTATAAAAAAATTCTAAAATCCAGAAGAATTAATACAAAAATAAGATTTAAACGGAGATAGAGTTAATAATTAAGTTAGATTACGACTCTATTTTATTTTCACGTGACTATAGTACGCTTTACGCTTTATGTAAATATCAATAATATCGTGTTTAGTAGTGCATATCGTACACTTTAGGAAATCAACCTTGGAAAAAGTCTAGTCTTTAACCTAGGTCAATGATGAATTTTAGATTATTATAGTTAGTACCTACATGCTTAGTTACTAAGTAGGTTAGAATAGAAGTATATTTTATTCATGCTTCGTCATAAAATGTTATCGCGGTAATAATGTCTACACAGTTGAATTTAAACTAGCCGCGAACTAATTAATCTATTGTATGGAGTTGTTCATGCGGTCAAGTTTTATTATCAAATCACTCACTTTAAGTTTACTCAGTCGTTTTATTGTAAATGTTTAGTATTTTAATTAATATCCTACTTTAAACTTTAAATTTATGTACAGTTAACTAATAAACAGACGAGGCGCTCAAATGGTTGTCTATTCATGCCGATAACGAATGTTAACCAATCATCGCCGTGGCTAGGTCATGGATGGGTGACCGGTAGTGGTATACCACTCGAGCGTTTCCGTGCTTTGGAAGGCACGTTAAGCCGTCGTACAAAATCATTGCACAAAAAATCACGGTAACAATAGTCTCACTCAACAGACAAAATCGCCCACGAATTTAACTAAAATAAAACCATACCTGTCTTTTTTCCGTCATTAATTTCATTTCATATTGTACGACTTCAGTGATCTTAAGATGCAGCAATGTTAAAAGGCAGGGGTGAACACTTTCATGAGGTGGTCTACTTCTTTGCTTATTTATGAAATCTATCATATCACCTATGAAAATGAATTGGCTAATTCGTAAACTGTGTTGTTGCAGGGGTAACATGTTAGGAGAGACCCCGTACGAATCTGGCAGCCCTTCCAACAAACTGGTATGCGAAACGGGAGACTGCAGTCGCCGCTACGGTGACACCTGCTGATACTAAACGGACTCTACCAACATACAAACGGCGCCGATTTGGTTGTAGACACAACTTATTTTAGTTTGGTTGACCCGGTCAATTTCTAAAGAATAAAAAGTGACAGAAATATTTACAATAGCTAATTTTAATATTTTCATTTATATTTTTAGCACTTTACGTTTTTAAGCTATTATCTAGCTAGTATAGACATCTATTTTTTTTTACAACTGAATCGGCACCAGTTACCTATTTATATAAATGTGACGCTGGCGTCAGAGTGTTATTATTGTATTAACTCCTTGTTTAACCTGATTATTAAATTATTATACTTAATTTAAAATTGGTATTTCATTTGAATGGTTCTGTCAATTCCTACCCCAGTGTATTATTTTGTCAGGCTTTCTACGATATAAAATAATGATGACTGATGACTTTCATGGTGATTGACAATAATGGTAATTTTAAATCATCCTACTAAGAATACATATAATAAGAGAACTACTACGCTATTGGATAAAATGTACAACCCTCTACCTTCACCACCCAGTCCAGTAAACAAACATAGCAAAGGCATGCAGTAGGTTTTCAGGAAAAAAATCTCTTCAGTTGTTGACCTATTATCAAAAATATTATTTTAGAATGTAGACGTGTAAAAATACATATTAAACGAGTTTATAAATCATACATATCTAGTTAATTTTTTAATCCACGTAAGATAACATGATAAGGGCAAATTTCTATTAAAGAGAAGCACTAGCTGCGCGCTTCTTTTAAAACTGTTAAAAAGTTTATAGTTTATGTAAAAAATTATTAGTTTGTGTAAAAAGTTTACAAACACGAATGAAATAGTCATCAAACAAATTGCTATGAGCTTTAGTAGCTTAAGTAGTAGTATTTAATTTATTTAGTAAAATAAACTTCAAAATAAAACATTTAACTTGAGTCCCAGAAAAAGAAGTAAAACTGAATTTAGTTTTATACTAGAATTTGGTACAAGTAGATTCAAATTCAAAACTACAATTTAGGGCATCACTTAGCATTAATACTGTTATCCTTAATTCTAACGTATCAATAGATAATTTTTGATAATATGGAATCAAATAATCATTGCTCGTTAATCTTAGTATGCTATCTGATACATCGTTGTCAATTTTAAACGCCTAAACAGTGCCCCATCTGACTATGGTAAGTATTTATTACTTTATTTATATTTTTAACGAAAAAATATTTAATTGACTACTTTCCAGTTGGAAAGTGAAATGCCTCATAATCATAATATTTACATTTTCACGATAAAAAATATTGGATTCAAGCAATTTAAGGTACGTATTTTAAATATGTCCACAAACACTATCTGTAAATTAAACTTGGTTTTGCAGTCAGCTTGTTCATAAAGGTCAGTTTCAGTTATCAGATTCTCTTTCAACACAACAATTTCTTGTGCAAAGTTTCAGCTAGTGGCACTTACTTTGCTGCTGGCGGCCCCATCATGGGCGGAGTACCGTCCGCTGGAGTCCCCGTCGCGCTACGTGCCTCCGCCGCCGCCCCAAGAGGTCGTGGAGCGCTCCGTGGCACGCAACGTGTTAACCGACTGGATCACCATGCCTCTTGACCACTTCGATCCACAGAACCCTGCCACCTTCCAAATGGTACGAGTTTAAAATTCAAATGTAACTCTGTACTGTAAGACTCTTCAACATTATGTAATGAAATGAGTAGATTGTAATTGTGAATCAGGTTAACTTCTTACTTACCTACCAGTGTTTTATTCGCTTTTCATAGATGATGAATACAGGAATTTATGATTTTCAAAAAGTATTTTTCTAGATGACGAAAATCGGTACCTGACAGGTCTCTATCTGTACCTATTTATTTCACAGCGCTACTTGTACAACGAAGGCTTATGGGGCGGCGAAGGCTACCCGATTTTCATCCTGATCGGAGGAGAGTGGGCGGTCGCGCCTGGATGGCTGCAGGCTGGAAACATGTTCCAAATGGCGCAGGAAAATAAAGGATACCAGTTCTACACCGAACATCGCTACTACGGCGCTACACGGCCTTTTAAGTAAGTTTCCGCGACTTCTTGTTTTATGTTTAGGTACAAAGAAAGATACTAGAATAAGTATATTAACTAAATAATGAACTTTGTATCATAACACTTGTCTTCCAAATTATCCTGTTATATTTCCAGTTTGTTCAACGCGGAAACTCTTCGCTTCCTGAACGTTGATCAAGCTTTAGCTGATCTTGCATACTTCATCCGGGAGCTGAAGAAGCAGCCTCGCTTCGCCAAGAGTGAGGTGATCTTGTACGGAGGCTCGTACGCAGCGAACATGGCTCTGTGGTTCAAGAAGCGATACCCTCACTTGGTGAAAGGAGGTGTCGCTTCCAGTGGACCGATTAAAGGAAAAGCTGACTTCTATGGTAATACATTTTTAGATTTTATTTGTTCGGTTCGCTCTTGACTTTATTATCCAGACCTAGACCAGTGGTGAACGAGTCAAGGTCGAAGATAAAGCGAGCTCATCCAGAAGGCTCAATGGCGCTGCCAATCCCACAAATCCAAGGAACACGGGCTGATTATCCTTACGGACTAAGGATGCACTGCAGGTAGTCGCGAGCCAATCAGACCCTTGTGGACCACGGCTTATATGAAGCCGACATGCAAGTCTTTGATGTCGGCCGTTGCCTGAAGAGTACCGATAAGGAAGTAGAAAAAGAAAATATAATACGTATTGTTTTTTTTTTCAGAGTACTTGGAAGTGGTCCACGAGGCGTTTAAGTCGGAAGGTGGGCAGGAGTGCGTCGACCTTATCAAGCAAGGCATTGACGATGCCGTGGCATTAATGGACACTGAAGATGGAAGACGACTGGTCGAAGCCGAATTTGGGTAAGCATTCAGATATAAGACTCGAAATCAATCATTCCAAAACAAATACTGAGATTATTTTTTTAACTATTACTGATCTAGAAATTAAATTAAAGCAACTATGAGTACAGATGACATAACTTATACTGATAAATATAAAAACTGTCCCGCAGGCAATACGAATACGAACGGGATGGGAGCAGCGCGAAAAACACGATACAGCAACAAGGCGGCAAAGCCTTATGCTTGTATCTGGGACAGAACAAGCATAAGACTTTTCCCCCTGTGCAACAGATTCTCTATGATAAATTAATTTATATTTTTCTGTGAATTCCAGATCATGCAACCCTCTGAACTACAGCAACCCCTTCGAACTGGGTTACTTTTCAGGCTATATCACCTGGACTTTCTCTGGGGCAGTGCAACAGGCTAGGCCTGGAACTCTTCGTACCATTTGCAACAACTTCGGTACTAATGTTTGGGGTAGGCATATCTATTCTTTTCTACTTAATTAATCTAGTGAAATTATAAAATATACATTTACGGTACGGTACGCAATGAAAACAAATATTTCTTTGATTCAGGTTTTACCCCGATGCAAAAAGTAGCAGGATTCGTGAAGCAGAGACAGGGAGTAACCTCGTGCATTAACCTCAATTATGAAAATTACGTTTCATTTTACCAACAGAGCCATGGCGACTGTAAGACCCCTTTTAATAAGTATTAAAAGTACCTAATAATATGTATGACTAGACACTTTTTTTATATCGCCTGATAAAAAGTTCTCCTCAGAAACTCAAGCAACATCTAAAACAAGCATACAGTTACAGTTTTTTTAACGTAGAGTTATCGATGCTCACATGTTTTGCGGCCCGTAAATTGCAAATATATATTTGTAACAAAGTTATAATATAATTTGCGGTTTCCACATTTTAACTCCTTTAAAGTTGTAAAGAATCAGTTCACTTCACGGGCCGCAAAACGTGTTGGTGTCGATAACTCAACGTTAAAATAACTAACTATACGATAAACCTACCTACAGCAAATTGCATTTCCTTAACTAAGTTAGTTAGGTAAGGTTTTTTTTAGCTAAGAATTAAGATATCTTTCAATTTACAGCCAAAGCGTGGTACTATCAGACGTGCACGGAATATGGATTCTATCAAATTGCCCCTACTTCCGGAACTGCTTTCGATGCCCTGACATGGAATTCACTTGAGTTCTATGCTGACTTGTGCAAGCGAATCTTTGATCCAAGGTAAAAAGATAACTATGTACAAGATATTTAAAACTATTACTGTGGAAATGAAGGTTCTTTCTCGTGGTGATAAGAAGCCTATGTCCTATTTCAGGACCTAATCTATATGTGTGCCAAGTTTTATTGCGATCCGTCCAGTGGTTGAAGCGTGATTGTGATCGAGTAATAAACACCCAAACTTTTGCATTTATAATGGTAACAATTCGTAGTTACAAAAATCACATCTTAACTAATATAAGTGCATACCTGTCATTTTCTATCATGAGAGAACATTTAAAGATTTAGTTAAGTAGTGCCCTTAACGAATCGAAAGTAGGTAGATTATGGAAAATATTTTTTTTTTCTGAATTTTAATGCAGTACAATGGTTCCAGTAATTTATAACTTACTTTTTTCTTCAGATTCGACGTCGACTTCGTAAAAGACGCGGTGGAGCGAGTGAACTTGGTCTGGGGCGGTCTGGAGCCAAGCGTGAACAACACCATCAACATTCACGGCACCATCGACCCCTGGCATGCTTTGGGCGTGCACGAGACCGATATTTCGGAGTCTTCGCCTACCATTACCGTACCCAGGTCAGAATCTGACTCTGGAACCTTGATTTGGGGAGGTCTGGATCCCGTTATGGGTTGGGTAGCCATTGACAGGGGCAGGTAGGAGCAATCACACGCTGGAACCTTGATTTGGAGAGGTCTGATCCCGATATGGGTAGCATGGTCTAGGTAGCCATTGACAGAGACAGGTAGGAGCAATTTGAGGAGGTCTGGATCCCGATATGGGTAGCATGTGCTGGGTAGCCATTGCCATAGGCAGGTAAGAAGAAGCAATGAAATGGAGTAAAAAGTAAAGTAATTGAAGTATGGCAACATGGAGTAAACCCATTCTAAATGTGAATTCGATCTCACGTGTATCAAAAAGAATATTCGTTACAGTGAGAAATAAGTAATGACGTGGTTTTGATTCGCAGGGCATCCCACTGCTTCGACATGCAGTCCTGGCTAACCACAGACACCATCCTGATGTCCCAAGCGCAGGCCACGGCCAGGAGGATCGTCAGGGGATGGCTCCAAAACTTATCCTAACTTACTTTTATTTTTAGTTTTTTGTTTTATAAGATCGAGCAGTGCATGCTGCAGAATCCTTGTTTGCAACCAAAGACCCATTAAAGTGAGCAACAAAAGTTTACGTGTGTGTAAATGCCCTGTTAGCAAAAACCGTCTCAGTTCATTATGTAATTTTTGCAAAATGTTCTTATTAAAAAAAATCACTTGGTGCTTTCCTCTGAAAAAATAACATCATGAGCTGAGGCGGCAAAAACGTCCATTGCATCTAAATTCAGCATTTTGCGAATTTATAATTTAACTTCTGTCGTAGACTTTTTGGATAAAAAAATCTGTAAGCTCAATGTGTGTGTATAATTTATATCGGCCAAGGTACTTAACTTCCATTCCGTTCTTGTTGGATACGAAATGGTCGAATTTGGCTAATTTCTTATTTGGTGAAATTCTTTACATTACATTGAAATTGGTAAAATTAAAAATAGAAATAGTCAAAACTTGGGATTGGTCGAAATAGTAATTTACTCTGTGGTTTGTGAAATTTTATAATCTTACTAAAACATACAGATATGTTTATTGCAAGTTTGACCAATTGCAACTCCGACCATTTGCTACTGTGCCTTTCAATGAACGAAATGCAAACTCGACTAAATGATTAAAATAAACCAATATAATGTATGTCTGTGTCTTTATTATCTATTATGGTGATAGTGATAGGGTTATTGTAATAAAAGCACATATATTAGTCCCGATAATGTTTCGGGCAAACACGATTTATATTAGTTTAAATTCCACAATCTGACAAATCGATAATCCACAGTAAGTTAATTAGAAACTCGTGACCGGTCGAAACAGATCACAAATATGTATAGTCACAAATACTCACTAACCGCCTACGAAATAGATAAAACGCTAAATCCTAAATGTCATATCATAAATGTACGGTTAGCATTTCGCCTAATCGATCCTACCGGCGGAGGGCGGAGGGCGGAGTGTTGTTACTCGGGGAGATAAATGCACAGTGCACTACTGCCGGGGAGCGGTCGGTGTGTTTTCAAAATGGCTCTTTTCCACGTCGATCCTTTTCGGAAACACAACACAAAGCGAGCCGCGCGTCGGGGACCGACATACATAGGGGGTCGGGTTAACGGTTAACGCTACGAGGCAGTACACTGATACTTAGATTTAATAAATACAACTATTCGTCTTAACAACAAATGAGAGGTCCGTCTCGGCGCGCAGTTCTGTATTTGCAGTGAGCGACGGCGGCCGCGACCCGCACGGGGCGCCGGTCACCCATCCACCAGCCGGTCGGGGCCGCTCTCGCTGCACTGTGACGACTCCACGGCAGTAGTCTACTCTACCGACATATATAGCACTTATAATGTAAAGCTCACAGTAACTTAACATTCGAGACTGGCAGTCCATCATTTAAGTCGATAATGCCGCACGTGTCGCTACCGCGACTTACGCACGTTTGTATTCGAAATAAAATCAGGTTTCGGCGACTCTCCGTGTCAACGAATCTCAATAGATAAATATTTAAAACATTTCATTTAGTCACTGGTTATTTCGTGCGATTCGATCGTCGCTCATATCACAATAGAATTCATTTATTCACAAAATTCATTAAAAATAAAACGTAAACTTAAACGATACGACTGCCATTCATCCCTGAACTAACTCGAATTCAGACATGCGGCATCTCATATGACCTACACGTCTAAACTAGTGAATACTTAATATTACGCGGAATCTCCGGGACGAGCCGCGGGTCTCACCGGCGGCTGCGGCGGGGGATTCCCTCCAACAGGTGCCCGGTCTACTGTTACGTAACACGTTAACTACCCATCATCCCTCGCAGGCAAGTTTCGCTAAGTTTTCGGCAATGTATTCAGTCGTAAAACGTGTGACGTAACAACGGACTGGGCCGTAATAGACAGCTATGCACCTCCCAGGCCGCGGGGCGCGGGGCGGGGGGGGGCGGGGCGATGGTGTGTGTATGTGTGTGTGTATGTACATGTGTAACGCGGCGCGGGCTCGGGGCGTGTGTGTGTGTGTGCGTATTGCGCTCATCATTCCACGACGAGCGGCTTGGGGCTCTCCCAGGGGAAGCCCTCGCGGCCGAAGTGCCCGTACGTGCTCGTGCGCTGGTAGATCGGCGCGCGGAGGTTCAGCTCCCTGGAAACCAAGGGAATATTTCAGAGTTCATTGTTTTATAATAAAAGAGGGATGTATCAGACGGGTCATATAATGGTAAGCAATCACCGCCTGCAACATTCAGGAGGTTTAAAATGTGTTGCTGTCTTAACAGTGTTGGGGTTTCGATCTAGATGGCGATGTTTTCCATTTGGAAAATAGACGATACAGGAAGTTGTCCTTCTTGAAATAGGCCATATAGGGCAGTACACGCAAACAAACTCATGTGCTAGTTAGTAGGTACTCACTTGACGATCTTGCCGGGGCGCAGGTCGAAGTTGCGTTTGACGATGTCGAGCAGCTGCTTCTGTGACTTGTGCGAGGTGCCGTAGTCGAACACCGTGATGGACAGCGGCTCCGCCACGCCGATAGCGTACGCCACCTGCAATACAGACGAGGGAACAGGTTAAAACGGCATTATTGTTATTATTTTACTAGCCTAAACTGCTTGGGCAACGATACAGTGAAACTGTATTTTAGCAATTGAATTTGCTACCACTGTACCTGATTGCTTTACAATGAATAAATGAATTACGGAAAAAAAAAATAACTTCGCAAAATTTAGCGCTTGGAGTTAGGTTGAATTTCGTACGGAAAGTTCGTTGCCGTGGGCAAGTGTGTCGACAGCATAATATTGGGATTTTTCAAAGGAAAGTATTATACAATATTCACCAATTTTCATAGAATGAAGCCTTATTTTATTATTTAGAAAATGACATTTTGAGAAAACGAAAAAATGATCAGGGTCTGAATCGTACCTGCACCATGCAGCGACGGCACAGGCCCGCCTTGACCAGCGACTTGGCGACCCAGCGCGCGGCGTACGCGGCCGAGCGGTCCACTTTAGTGAAGTCCTTGCCGGAGAAGGCGCCGCCGCCGTGCGCGCCCCACCCGCCGTATGTGTCCACAATGATCTTGCGCCCCGTCAGACCCGCGTCAGACTGGAAAGCATAACAACCTATTAGAGCATGCGTAACAACACTCCCTAGCGTTGAAGGACGTATCCGCCATGATTGACTTTTGAATAAGGAATGGGCAGCAGCGCAGCGCTTCTACTGCGCTGGCCTATCTGCTTGCTAAACACCAATGTGTCCAAAATCGAAAAATTTGGGCAAGGCCAATGGACCATTGCGACTAAGACGAGATAAGATAGGAGGCAGGAACTACTCCAATATAGCAATACTATCCATAATATTGTTATAGTGTTAGTGATGCGTCGTCATATATCGTCGTCGTTTTATCCACCCAGTTTCACATGTTTGCTTTTGGTACATGTTTCGCATTTTGTTACCTACATCAGTAATTTTGTATGGCGTGTTCAGCGATGAGTGAATATGACGGCTTACAGTTGCGTGACGGCCTAATTACCAATGGACAAGACTCCTAGGTTCGAATATCACGTTATAACATACCTTATATTAGTGTTTAGATCATGTAGATTACCCTAGTTTTTATTTCAGCTCGATACATGCAGTATTTCCAGAGATATGACCGCGAGAAGTTAATGCATCTTTTTTCAATTTCTGAAATTACGGGTGCTCGCGGTGTCGCCGATGTGACGTCATCTTTAAACATGCCGCGGCGGCGAACTGTGAAAGCGGCGTATGCAGTACTGTGGTTTATATTGCGTTATATTTGTTTCACGCATAGAAATATTAATTTTCACGCAAATATTTTGTTATTCTGAGTTGTGAACTGCCTCTGTGGTCTAGTAGTCCTGCTCCCGAATGTCTACTAAGCTCTCAATCCGCAGGTCGTGTATTCGATCCCCACGGGGGGATCATAAAGTTGATATATGCTAATTTATTACTTTGTAGGAATTTTCTCAGTTTGGTTATGACGTTATAGGCTGCATCACCTGACGTAAAATAAAAAAATCCGCTCCTCGGAAGGCACGTTAAGGTGGCAGGCCCGATCGTTGTCTTTGATAGTGGTAGTTACACAAACCATGATAGAGGCATATTAGGTGAACTATTTAGGCGGTTTAAAAACTCTGTCATAAGGTTTTATCATAGTTGTAAACCTCTGACATCAGTGTTCATCATAGTTTTTAACCTCTGACATGTAATTTTTGAGACTAAGGCTCGTATTTATAAAGCGATCTCAAGATTGAGAGCAATATTGAGTGCGGATTTGACAGGTAATTTTGTACTGGAATGACATTTCTGATATGAACTCAAACTCGCTATCACTCTTGAGAGCTGATTATAAATACCGGCCTTAGTTATTTTTTCAAGATGGTGATCATACTAAAATATCTCGTTTAAAGTATATTTAGTAGTCCCGTCTAACAACCCCGGCACGCGGGCTGCTACATTAAGTAGCTTTAAAATATTAATAAGTCCTATGACGGCAGACAATCTCCTTCCCGAATAACATTCAAAAAATAAAAAACATTTGCGGATCGCCGTAATATTTTTGGATTAAAATATGTAGGTACCTTTCGCAGATATAGATTAAAGACAACGATCGGGACTGCCACCTTAACGTGCTTTCGAGGAGAGGAATCTTTCATTTTATTATACAGGGTGTAAAAAAATGTACTAATTATATTCCTTTAAACCACATGTTCTATTAATGATACCAAACAACTTTCCCATCGAAAAAATTTTTTGCCTTTTCCATACAAAGATGCTCTCCGGGATCTGCAGTTTTGTATGGAAAAGGCAATTTTTTCTTCGATTGAAATTTTTTGTGAAACTTTGGGAAAGTTGTTTGGTATCATTAGTAGAACATGTGGTTTAAAGGAACCTAGTACTTTTTTTACACCCTGTATAATATCAGGTGATGATGCTGCAGCCCTACAATGTCCTAATCAACTGAGGAAAACTCACAAAATAGTACATTGACAAATATCAACTTTCGCGATTTAAACTTCTATACATACTTACTAGTACTACGTAGTGCACCGCGTTTAAAGATGACGTCACTGCGAGCGATTGAATATTGGGCCGTCTGCCACTCTCTTCGTGCGGAAGAGCTCACTTTGAGCTTTAATATCTCAGTCATTAATAAAGATATTAAAAAACTAAAAACAGAATAATTTTCCTAATTTTTTGGAGAATTTTTCCAGATAATAAAAAAAAAGAAGGAGCAAGGTCCATTGGGTTCATGAAAACTTTACATGTCACGCTATCACATACCGCGTAAAACTAAACCAGAGTTTTAAGTCTGTAAAAGAAACATTTCTTGCATGGTGGACTGGGAGCGATAGAAAAACATAGAATGTTTCAGCTGACCTTCCTCTTGGGCTTGCAGTAGACGTCGTCAGCAATACGGATTCGGTTTATAGTGTATTGTAATTTAGGCGATGGGCTGACAACCTGTCACTATAGCGATGCACATTTTAATCTAAAATTACCCGCAATATTTGTCAAACGTGGCGATGGCGTCTTTTGCCAGGCGTTTTACGCTCTGCCTACCCCGTAAGAGATAGAGGCGTGAATTTATGTAAGTATGTAAAAGAAACATGCTTCTCTAAATAGGAGTCTCTAAATACTGTTCTGTAGGCAGTAGGTCAGTATAACATAAATTCAGCTAATGATTTCAAAAGTTAATAATGGAAACCAACAGGGTAAGTAAAAATTAATGTAAAAATATTTTAGCTAGATTTAACACACGTATTTTAAAGTATCTCATTAAAGTTGAATAAAAATCGTAGTGTATCAAATAGATTCTAACATGTCACACATTCAGCCTAGCAATTAAAATAAATAAAACAAATCCTTATAAACAGAGTTTGCAATCGCCACGGCTCGTAACAAAAACAATGGAAAGTCAGTTGCTGACCATTTACCTTTCGTCAAGCATGCACAATTGATTAGCCAAGGGCCTTCTTATCACAAGGGCATAATGTAACTAAGTGAGTTATACCACCTATTTACTTTTATATGCGACTTTAATAGTTTTTTCAACTAACCGAAGGACATAAATAAGAGAATAGCATAGAAGGGAATACCTATTGTTTTTTTTTTTTTTTTTAAATTTCAAGCAGTTTTTCTTTTGAATATTGTGTAACATCCGCATCCATTCTCTGTTTTCCTAATTTGTACATGAGCGAGTATTTGTGCATGTGCAAGTTATGAGTAAAAACCATTATATTTTTGGTTTTTGGATTAATCTTACTCTAAACTACCTAGTACGATTAATATGCGAGTTCTTTTACTAGGTAACTTAACTATTAAGTTATATCGCTTGCTATCATAAAAGTGTAGAATCTAAAAACATTTAGATTATGCTGGAGTGATAAAGAAAGGTAACAACAGCACATTCGCAGCATATTAATGTATTACACTTACACCTCCTGTGAGAGGGTCTATAGATCTTGTATTTTTAAATATGACGCTGCTAACGTAATATCAATCTTATCCGATGTTTATAAAATACTTCATGTTATTGTATTTTAAACTAAATCATAATATTTGTAACATTACACGGCTTTATACTGCGACATCAGGAATTACATCAGAAACGAGAACAAAATAATGGATGTGGTAGGCTGCAGATAACTATATTTTGGCATATTGTTATTGCAAAATTATTAGACTATAACCCTGGGGTCAATTCTCCTCAGATAATGTGGATTTGTTTTTTTAAATATTTGCTCTTCACGAAGCGTATTAATCGGCAAATTATACGCTTAAATTATTGTAGCAGAAGTCGATAACGCCTGGTTTTGTATTTTTCTAAAGTTGAATTTTTTAAAGGTGTTTAAATTTTCATACAAAAACGAACCGGCGGCAGGCAGAGATCCGCCACATTGACGTTTCAGAAAATAGACGTTTTGGAGATTTGATGTTTTGGGAATTTGACGTTTTGGGTAGTTGACGTTTTGGGAAGTGTACCCCTATTACTGTACCAAAGTTTTAACGAGAAAAGGAACATTCGCCGTTTTAACGAAATATTGAAATTGCGTTTTCGCCGTTTCTACAAACCATCGGTCTTACCTGTGGTCCGCCGATGATGAACAGTCCGCAGGGATTGATGTGCACGACGGTGCGCTGGTCCAGGTACTGCGCGGGGATCACCTCCTTGATCACGCGCTCGCGGATCTCCTCGCGAAGAGTCTCCAGGGTGATCTGCAACAACACATCGCATTTTTAACGACTCGCCCATAAAACTACCTCTAGCTTGCCATCCTGCGCTACGGACGTCGGTCAGCCATACGAATTTTCCCGCAGTAAATGCCCTATCTATTATTCTGTAACTTTTAATCCGTTTAGTAATTTTTAAAGGCGTGAAAGGTAACAAACAGACAGAGACATTCTCGCAGTATATATTACAATGGATAAAAGTTTCGGTATCGAGTAAGTGGCTATTAAGTTATTTAGTTTTTAAGTCGTCTAATTGTAACAACTATGGTACCGAATAAATGCTTTATCTATCTTTCTATCTAGATGCTCTATAAAATACTATTATTTATTATCATCCTCAAATCATAATAATGTAAAATTTTGCAAGTATATAGCGGGAAAACCCCTATAGCCGATTGAAAAGCCGCGAGGCGGAAAGCTATAAAATATAATCTTTATTTTTTTTTAAGTTATACCTCAATTTGATAATATCTTGTTTCCCATTTATTTATCGTGCAAATTGCATCACTAATTTAATTTGCATCAATAAAGTTTAAAATAAGTTCATGTTTTGACAAAACATTTACACATATTATCATGAAATATATTAACAACAATTTTTATCTAAATGAGTAATTTAAGCCAAACATTGACCCCTTTCTTATTTATTTATATTATTATTATACTTGACCTATGCGTCATTTCTTAATAACTTGGAACAATAGATTAGGTACAGGTAGGAAAACACAAGATAAAGACCTAAGTTTTTAAAGCTCTGTTGTGTGCCATTTCTGAACTAGCAAATAGTTGTGGAAATGGGATAGAATTTCGCAAAATAAGAGGTTCAAAATGTTTCCAGAGAAGTCTTACCCACCGCGACTTGGTTGCGTGTACCATAAGCGTCAGAGTATATCGTGTCAAACCTTATCTATCGCTACGTAGGTACATATTTTTAGAATCGGTAATTTGGATGAAATTTAATTGGCCACGCTTTGTCATGTGCAAAGTTTATATAACGATAATTTATACACTCGTGTAGGAAGTTACAGTAGGTTTGCATAATGAGATGAATTCTTATTTCTATTTAATATTTACATTTTTGTCATGTAAAATACTTCTTTAGTTGAATGGGAGTATAGGTCAAGTAGTTACACATTCAAGTAGGTACGCCATTTTGTCAGTCGAGCTTATCTATGTATTTTATCCCAGTTTGTTTAAAGTGAACCTAAATAAAAATAACATTCAATCAGTCTCTCCGCTCATTAGACATCTGATCTCATCCATCACCATTAGTTTTATTTCTTCTTGAGTACAAATGATAGGTTGTTAAGATACGATACCAAAGAAATGGGTCGTTATTATTATAATGATAGTGATAGGCTCATCCTTTTGAACAGTATTACAAAAATACAAGGTGTTTTGCGAAATGCGAAAGTAACTCTGTTTGTTTGTTAATCTTTCACGTCTAAACTGATTTAAATTATGCCCGAAACCACGGTATAATGCTATGAATGAATCACTAGAAAAAATATCAGACATCAACAATAAGCGAATATTTCGAGAAAATCGCTTTCTATACTAACCTTCTCAGAATGTTGGAGAGAGACGACAACTGTGTGGACTCTCTGCGGTACAGTGGCGCCACCAGCGAATGTGTACTCGCAAGTCACCTGAAGAGGACAAAAACATATTGAATCAGCTAATTACATAGAGACAACTACTATATGAAAACAATATTTTCTCAAAAATCACAAAAACATTTACTAGAAGTTTTTAATGGCTTTTATTCATTAGAAAATAAGGTGATATCATATCAATATCATAACCTATGTTCTATTATATAATAATAGAGCAATTCGCAGTTGGCGCCGCAGACTATCATTTCAATAAAGAACAATTACTATCATTGTGTGGTCAGACCAAATCCTGAAACTCATCAATTGACCTCTCCAGTGTCAACTGTCTCGGTTTATTTTATCACCTCATACTATAAACATTTGCTGACCAGACAATGTGGTATCATGTTCACAATAAGATAGCTAAGAGGTTAAAATTTCAATGGAATTTTTAACTGTCTTATCTAATTTGAGAAAATATGGAAGAATGACTTTAGATGTCAGATCAGTTGTCAATTTTGTCATAGATTTAAGTGGTATTTAAGTGATTCATAATACTATTTAGATAATCCTTGAATATGATTAGTTGCTGACCTATAAAGATATGTTATTAAGTTTACCTGGGTCTTGGAGTCGGGGCGGGCCCACCAGAACTCGCCGTTTCGCCGCAAGTCTGCGATCTTCTGGTTGAGTCTGTGGGCTAGCACCACTGTGAGGGGCATGCATTCTTCCGTCTCATCTGTCGCGTAACCGAACATCAAGCCCTACAACATACAAGGAAAATTTAGACAAAAATACGGCAAATATTATTATTTTGTTTCCCTATAGACTTGCCATTACAAATTACCATTGTACGAGGTAAAGGTAAAATTGCCCTAGGTTATTAAATTATCCCACATTAAAACTTGTGATCTTTGGATTGCATAAAGGAAAACTTATGTCACTACTCATGCATGGTGAATAAGTATTGTTGTTGAGTAGCATGTATGGAAAGCCCGTGGGAAATAATTATTATGAAATATTACCTGTTTTATGACAAATTAATCAAAACATTTATGAATGCTTGAATGAATCATGGAATTAATTAATGATTGATTGGAATTTCTAAGACACATTACACTGCAATTAAATATCTCACTTTTCTTGACCAATTCCAGTATTAAAGACACAACAAATTAAATTGTAAGTGTATTAAATGAACTCAGTACTGTTAAAAGTATTATTGTTCACATCACAACAGTTATCATCAAAACTTCAAAACAATATTTTTTTTAATTCAGTGATGAGGTGTTATCCTGGAAAAGGTACTACTTGCTATTTAGGGTGATGTAGATACATATTACTGAATTTTGTAGAACCTCTTCTTGGATAAAGCCACATTTGTTATTACAGTGGCATACCTGGTCTCCAGCCCCAACTTCCTCGTCCAATCGGTTCTCATGCACCCCGGCGGCAATGTTCGGAGACTGTTGGTCCAGGGCCAGCATCACGCTGCAAGTCTTGTAGTCAAACCCTGGCCCAACATGCTCATTAGTCTTACAGATATTAATATTGTTAACGACTTAAATCTAGTTTGGCCCTTATTCTAGAAAATGATTTTCCACATGTGAAGGTATGTCTTGATAAATCCGTGATTGATTATGATATCCCAATGCTATAGATTCTGTGTATATCATCTAATAATGTAGAATCCAGTCATGCAATACATGATCAGTGACCACTCATTTTGTAAGTTCCAATTAGTTAAGCCCAATTCCGTGCAGCAGGCTTAGCTGGTTCAGTACCTGGTCTCCGGCCCCAATATCAAGCTCTTCACGAGCTACATGGACCCCGCCTGCTATGTTTGGACTTTGCTGCTCGAGAGCCACTAGCAAATTTAGTGTTCGCCAATCAAAACCTAAGTGTTGAAACAATATTTATTTACTTTTCGAGGTTAAACAATTTTGAAATTTGAACTAGGCTAGTTGTGTTTTCTGGCAGTAAGTCAGAATAGATGTAAACTAGCTGCTGGCTAGACTGGTTTCAAGGAAAATGCACTCACCTTTGGAGGAGTCATCATAACCGATATGCTTCACTGTGTCTCTCACAACTTTTTGGTAGTCAACATTAGCTTTGGAAGTAATTTCGCCGCACAAAAGGATCATACCAGTTTTAGTTACTGTTTCTGTAGGACAAAGACAATTGATTTAAACTAATGATCTTCAGACTTCAGTCACCCAATATAAATATGGATTACATCTTGCGTGGTTACATACCGCATGCTACTTTTGCGTCAGGATCTTGGGTGAGATGTGCGTCGAGGATAGCATCGCTTATTTGATCGCACATTTTGTCTGAAATGGAAAAGGGGCATCAATTCATAACTTGTGTTTTTGTTGGTCATATCGACCCATTTCAGCACTGTTTGGCCGAGACCACGTGTTGCCAGTATTTTGACAAATCTAAGACCGCTAACCAGGCCCATGATGTAACAAAACACAACACTGTCGCAAACATGTACACAGCCAAGAAACAGGCCATACTGAACAGGTAGACGTGATTTTTAGCCAAATTAGAGGTTTCCCTATGCTGGGCTGTTGATTCTTTTGAGGTTTTATCTGCGCACATGTCTGGGACGGCCATCTTTTGTATATTCCTGCAGCAAATAAAGTGAGAATAACTAACCTGGGTGGCCCTCGCCGACGGATTCTGATGTGAACAAAAACACTGATCCATCTTCCATGTCATAACTGTGTCCGTTTGTTTTTGCGAATCCATTCATTTTTGCAGTCTCCGGCATTCTGAATTAGAGTTAGCTCACAAAAATAACACGATAGAAGCCCCCTAAATTAACACTGTGGAAAAGAGGTCGTCTCGACTTCGCGCTGATATTTATAAGGTCGGACAGACGTCACGCTGGCGCGCTAGACGACCAATCACAATCGAGCTCTTGTTTCGCGGCTGACTTAACGACGCTGTGTCATTGGCCAAAATTTATTGTTTTGGTTTTGATTGATCCTGAAAAAGGCAACCGCGAATTTTAAAATAAAAATCAATATGATAACAATTGCATTGCAACTAGAATTCTACCTAGCTAACCGATATAAAGAAACATCACAACCTAAACTCTAATCGAGCTGAAATAGGCACACATTTTAGTCCATATAATTTGTAAAAGATTTCCATAGTTGTGTACTTCAATATTTTCTTTTAATTTTTAGCCAACTCTCGGACATGGCATGCTCGTTTTTGACAACACTTTGACAATCAGAATCTATCATGCATTTTTTTTTTATATAATATATAGTGATGTAACGTACAAAGAATAGTTTTCTCATGAAAGGTTCCTCCTTTTATTTTTATGTTCTTGCTCTTAGAACCTTAGAGCAGTTTATTTTTCCTTCCGTAGCCCAATACAAAATCAACAAACTATCAAAAACTTACTTACTTATATCCTTCTCAATTATCCCAATAAGTTAGCGCTATTGCAATAAATTACCAACGAATCTGATGTAGGTACATTTTGTACATGCCACAATGATGCAACTATGTTGGTTTAGTAGTTAGATCTACAAATACTTACTTTTGTATTAAACTTCTATTTTAATTAACACTTTTATCAAACACGGTATCACAAGTCCTTAATTGCAGTATTTTTATAAGTATTGCAACTAAAACGTCTAGCTCGTAGGAGGTTTCTGCTATAACTGAATAGCTCAAGTCTTAGTTTTGCTTAATAAAGATTGATAACGTAATTAACATGTGAACAATATCCAGTCATATACACATTCAAAATGCAACGTCATTAGGGACAGAGCCGCACTCAGGCTCAGGCGACCCCAACTTGGATTTTATTTAACTTCTATCATATCATTATGATGACCGATCATAGGTGTACATGCCTTTTTATAACGATATTTTTTTTTATATACATAATTGATAGCAATTCGTGGTTGCAAAATACGCGATTTAACTATTATAAGTCCATACCTGTCACTTTCTATCACGAGAGAACAGAACGGGGTGGCAATAATTTTAGTTGAGATTTAGGTAAGTCGTGATGGTTACGAATCGGGCCCATTATTCAATATAAGTATTTTTTTTACTTTATTACTTGTCTTATCAACCGTTGCTTTATTCATTTTCCAGTTGTAGTACCTATACCTATAGATAACTAGATGACATGTTTATTTGGTAATATATTTTATACTACACCTATTCTGAAAGTATATTAGTTCTTACTTGAAAAAAGGGACGAAAGTACGTAAATCCAAGCGAACGAATATGCGGGCAGCAAAAATATATGGGATTTACTTTCTCCCCTAGGGGAAAAGAAAGTATTTTCTCCCCTCCTTTATTTTTTTTAAAATTCATAATTCAAAACTAGAAACAGGCGGATGCCAAAACACAAAAAGTTTGTATCTCGAAGCCCACAAAATGATACTGGCCACTTACATTTTTTGGCAGTATGTGCTTAGCTTCATTTGCCTCTTTTATATTTTTAAGTAAAAAATATGGTAAAATCAACATGTCCGCGCGAATTCTTTTTCGTTTTTTGATTAATTTGACTTATTCAATGTAAATAAGGTTTTTAGTGTTTTCGATGTAATGTGTAATTGTATTTATTATGTGTTTTGTTTGTTTGTGTTCTGTTCGAATGGATGATGACACTTCAAATGTTCTTAAGATATTCTCATGTAAGTGATATCATTCTTTATTTTACAAGGATTTTTAATTAAATTTTCCTCATAGGTGTAGTATAAAGCACTATGTATAACTCGGAAGAAAATGCGATTCCCAACTCGTGTGTATTGAGGCCCAATCGGTCATGTTCTCCACTCGTTAAACAATGTACTATTCCCCGCGGTAAAAATTTGCTTTGCTTCTGTCGTGCTAATACAACTTCCTATAATTATTTCTTTTTATTTTAATCGATTTCGTAGTTTTTAAGTTTTTCCTTAACGAAAACAATCATAGAAGGTTTCTCCTTATAATATTAATGTAAAGATAATCGGAAGGATGTTTTATATTATAATCACCTTGCAGGTGCAATGCTAAAAAGGCCTCATCTTTTTTAAGCTATAAACATGCTATTAATATGTTTCTTGATGAAACATGAAAGTAAGTTAGACAAATCTTAGTAAGTACTCAGTTTACTCGATAAGGTAGCTATTTAAATTTTAAATAAATAATGAGTAAAAAATGTATAAGAAATACATTTGAAACCTAATTACACATACCATTCCAGTGATAAGAAAATGATTACTTAATTATTCGAGAATTTACATGCGTGCGAACTTATATCAAATTAATAATGGATACCTATTGGATATCATACAGGGTGTATAGGGACATAAATATTGAAACACGAAGCACTCGTATTTATACTTTAGTTAACCTATGTGGCAAAACGCGAAAAAAATATTAAAAGTCCATTAAAATTGGTCTGATATCCACTGAATATTATCCAGTTTCTTTCATCTTTTTATTAGCCCCCTCTTTCATATGTATGGGAGGGGGTCCAAAACATTTACATTTACTAGTTGGCGTCATTATACTTATTATAGGTAATCTATCTTCGTACCAAACATTTCAAATGTCAATAGGTGAACACTGAGTTTTTTATAAGGGCTGAAGAGGCATACAGACAGACGGACAGAGACAGACAGACAAACATTACGAAATAATAAGGGTTTCTAGTTGACTACGGAATCCAAAAAAAGAGGCAAGTTTATTTTTCGAGCCCTTGCTAAGGAGGTCAGAATTATAATTAAGTTTATCTGAATTATATATTATGTATAACTAACTACCTACTAATATTATAATTATGCGAAAGAAAGTGTATTATGTTATGTTTCACCACACAACATAAACCGGGAAGAGTACCTATAGTAAAGTAAGTAAATAACTATATAGGTCATCAACATTATGATCTACTGAACTTAAATTTTGCGTAGAGTCAACGTCAAAAGAAAAATCATTTACTGTATTACGCGATTAAGCCCGTGTGTGGTGTGTGGTGCCGGGTTAGAATAGCATCACATCACCCCATAACTTCCTGCGGGTGTCGTAAAAGGCGACTAAGGAATAAATCCAGGGAATGGGCAGCAGCGTTCCCTGTGAATGGAAAACTTCTACTGCGCTCACCAACCCGCCTGCCAAGCGTGGTGAGTATGGCATATACCCCCAATTTTGGGGAGGCCCATGTCCAGCAGTGGACTGTTGTGGCTGATGATGATGATGATTACGCGATAAATTTTGTATATTAGACCCTTGGAAAGAGACTATTTTTAGTCGTTGCGTTGTCTTGTTGTAGTTGTCGATGCGGAATCGCACTGCGCAGACCAACCCAATTATCGTTTCCATTGTAAACTTTTATGGCAATTAATCTTTTTTCAGCGTATATGGGTGGATAGAAGAGATAAACTTATGTTACGTACTGATAACCTCATTGATCTGTCGTATTAGTATCATCATGATAATGAATGACAGGACGCGACGTGGAATCGCGAATCAGTTTCGCTATGTCACGGTCTCAGTCATCCAAAGAATGGCGCAATTTGGTTTATATTCTGCAAATCATCGAATTTAATTTAATTTAATTTTATGGAATATTCTTAAAATATAATATGTAAATTGAATCTTTAATTCGCCGAAGGTCGTGGGTTCGAATCACTCTGTACCATAGGTATTTAAAAACATTAACACTTAGTGTCATACAAAATTCTTAAACACACATCGCACAGCAAAGCCTTATGCATGTTATCCGGAACCTAAGTATTTCAAAGGATAGCGTTTATATACCGAACATCATGCATAAGGCTTTGTTTTAGTAATTCTTAAGATGTCGTAAAAGGCGACTAAAGGATAAATCCAGGGAATGGGCAGCAGCGTTCCCTGTAAATGGAAAACTTCTACTGCGCTCACCAAGCCGCCTGCATGGCATATGCTATGCCCCCCATATCCAGCAGTGGACTGTTGTGGCTGATGATGATGACACGATGAACCCTGGTAGATGGTGTCAGATATTGATGGTTGGTCGGACATTGCCATTTTTTCTCCTCGTGTTCGATAATATTAGAACCTCCGTACCGCGGATGTTCGAAGAAATTTAACGTACCTACGCACTTACTTACCGGGGTACACGACCCAAGCAGATGACAGAATAGGAATAAACAATATGTTTATATCTACCTAGAAGTATACTTAGCTACAAAACAACATGGACTTGATACTAGTTTCATCGAGACATTTATCTGGAACGTGGGCAGCTAGGTCGCAGGTCGCGCTTATCGCCAAGTATTAAGACGTTAAAAAGAAAACAAAATTATTGCAATATTCGATCGAATTTCATTACTTATATAAGGGCGCGTTGATAACAAGTTGAGATTGTAAGACGAGATGTTTTCAAAATACCCATGTTTAATAATGGATCAATTACAGTGAATGAAAATAATGTGCTATGCAGAAAAAATATAGGAAATTAAAAATCATCTAGCTAAAGGCTAGTTACTTGTAGCGCTACACAGTAAAATCTTTCTAGGATGGTTGGGGTGCTATGGGTGCTATATTTTGACCCAATAACACACAACACAGTAAAGACATTATTCCGCATTTTTAGTTGATGTGCCCTTGCAGGGCGTCACATACTATCTACCTACAATTGTAACACCTTTAAGTTTATGTGGTATGCAATAAACATTTTTTTTGAGGTGTGCATTATGTAAACAAAACAAAATATTTCATTACCCAATTACTGTTGTTGATAGGACAGTACATAAATAACAAAACGGAGATAATTACCTATGCGAGGAAAATTTTAGACTTTTAATACCTAGCAGTTTCATTGCCAAAGATTACTTAGGTTTATGCGCGGCGGGTGCCTACTATTACTCCTACTAACAGTCAAATTTTACTTCACTATTACATCAGTACCTCTATGGACAACGTTCAGTTTATATGTGAAGAACTATATAAACTTATTATACAAATAGAAAAAAAAAGAAACGATACGCAGTTGTAATTTCATAACCAATTGGATAACACTTATTTACAGAAATTACATAAATCCTGTATAAATTGTATACAATATTAGAGAAATGTTTCATATATAAGCAAGATAAACTAGGTAACTATTTTTCAATTTTCTTTCTTAGATTACCTATAGTTATACAGTTTTACAATACAAATATTTTTTACAATGTTTATGAGATCGGTTGGTTCGCGGGGCACAATGCACAATGCGTGCTAAAATATAAGTACCTAAACCTTAAAAAAAGGTAAAGAAATTATCTGATACTACATCACATCATCATGTTCATGTGTACAAGGAGTGACGCAATTCTCTATTAGGATTCTACGTCACTGGCGTCTCTTTAAACTTTGTAACACACATGTATAATAGTTACAATAACAGAACGAATGAATTATTCAAAACAGATGTACTTAGTTAGATATAGAGTCAAGATTTCGACGTAACCCATGCCGTCATCAAATAGTAAACATACGGCAAATAGTACCTACGGTAAGTAAGTAGGTTCTTATGTATCCGTAGGTACTTATGTATGAGAGGTTTTTTTTCTATTTCTTTCCGCATATCAAACCTTTGATTAACCGATAGTATTTAATATTTAAAGGATTAAAATAAATTATAATATGAAAACATACATATTATTGCATCACGTTTTCAAGCAGTATATAAAAAGCAAATTAAGTGATTTTCTCATCATTTTCAGTTTGATCTATCAGGAAAATAAACACATACTGCAAATGCAGGTAAAAAAAAAATATCCTTCCCTTAAAAATCGTTAAAGTATAAACCATACTTTAAAAATAATTAAGCAGGAAGGAAAATGTGATAGAAAATAGATTAAAAATGACGTACGTAACGTACTCGTAAATCATGTATCTCTTATAAATAATGTTTCTCCCGCTCTTTACATTGTAATGTTATCTTCTGGAATATGCGGCTGATGCGGCAATGACCTATCGTATGATTTAACATAAAACAAATTATTCACGTTTAAGAAGACCATATTCCACAAAAACACTCGACGCTAGAGGCGTTTGATTTTATTTCAATACTTATAGTTATAAATCACCTGTGCGGGTGTGAACCTACCCATGAAACTGAGCATCTTTCACCACTAAAAAATCTGAACAAAGTTCAAAAATGAAACAAAAAAAGTCATACAAATAGTGCCAGCAGCGGCTCAAGTCATTTTGTATGGGAGGGTAAATTTTTTCTTCATATCTCGACCTACTCGTATGTTCGTTCGTGTTCCTTGGGGAAATTTCAGTTTCATATGGGTATATTATATAGTAAGTAGGTACACACCCTGAAGTTTTGTCAGCCGGTATAGGTAATAGAACTAAGATCGACTGTGATAATGATAACATTACCTAGGTATATTAGAATGTAAATATTCTTCCTCTTTTTTCTAACCGTGTAACCTGACCTGACCCTACATCAAC
>JARACY010002916.1:0-37745 GCA_029255725.1 Scrobipalpa atriplicella | reverse complement strand
AAAAATCCAAAACATTAATGAAATCGCAAATAAAAAAATGAAAATAAATAAGTTGTAAGCAGTAAGATTAATATAGAATAACAAAATCTGTTTCAGGAATCTCCACGATGCCCTATCAGGCCACACCTCCAGCTGTGTGGCTGAAGCAGTGAAATTCTCCGAGAAGGCTAAAACCAAGTGCATCGGTATCACCATAGAGACCCGACCAGATTACTGTCTGCAGCGGCATATGAGCGACATGCTCAACTACGGATGTACCAGGTAAAAAAAAATAGACTATCTGGTTATAAACTTAATAAAAAAAAAATATACATCCACTTACAATTTTTATATAATAACCTTTTGACACCTTTTGACCCCTGAACCCTGAATTTGCTAGGAGAAAAATGTACTATCATAGTTACCTTTTGTTTTCCATGTCCTTTATGAGGGTAAGCTCCAGCTCAAAGCTCAATACTTTGAGCTTCTTATTGTGAGCTTGATAAGTACAAAAAAACATTGAATAAAAACTCATTTTCTAATAATTCCATATCTTATTTTAGATTAGAGTCATGGAATAAATATTGAGGACCAGTCAACTTTTTTATATTAGAACTAGAACATTATCCAAATTGTCAACAATTATAATAAATCCTGCTTTGAATTTTCAACTAAGGTTAATATTTCCAGGTTAGAGATTGGTGTGCAATCGGTGCATGAAGACATAGCTCGTGACACTAACAGAGGCCACACAGTCAAGGCTGTTTGTGAGAACTTCAACTTGGCTAAAGATGCTGGCTTTAAGGTAGATTTCTGATAAATCTCAATTTATTTCTGTGATTATTATATTATTCCATCTATGGATTGATTATTGATCTTAAGAAGTTTAATTAAACAAACAAACTAATTAAACAACACAATGAAGTAAATTAAATTAAGAAATATTAAACAATTTTTTTTTTGTGGCCTACTAATCAGTCAGGCACTTGATTCAGGCTCTGCTGTTTGGTTTAGTGGTCTAAACCTTTAGCTGTTGCCCGAGTACATTGGGGAACTTTGTTTGGACTAAAAACCCCATGAAGAAAAAGATTGTTAAAAATATTGTTTTATCTTTCAGATTGTAGCCCACATGATGCCTGATCTACCGAATGTGGATTTCGAACGTGATGTTGAACAATTCAAAGAATTCTTTGAGAACCCTGCGTTCAGAGCTGATGGTTTGAAGATATACCCCACATTGGTGATCAGAGGTACCGGGTTGTATGAGCTGTGGAAGACTGGGAGGTATAAGAGCTACCCACCATCGACTTTGATTGATCTTGTGGCTAAGATCTTGGCCCTGGTTCCTCCTTGGACTAGGGTTTACAGGTATGAGTTTATTTCTTTATTATTTTAACAAAATTGTGAAGAAATGAAACTGAAGCTGTATCATTCGTCAAACTAAACACGATACAATTATTTTTCAGAGTACAACGCGACATCCCCATGCCACTGGTATCATCAGGTGTAGAGCATGGTAACCTGCGAGAGCTGGCCCTAGCTCGCATGGCAGACCTTGGCACTGATTGTAGGGACGTCAGGACCAGGGAGGTTGGCATACAGGAGATTCATAACCGGGTCCGGCCTTATGAGGTGAGGACTGTCTGCTTGTTTTGTTTTTTATTAGGGCCTTCAGAAAATGGTATTTGTTATACTTAGAAAGTTAGTTATCTTCTATTTCTGTTACACATTCTTAGAAGTGGTAATTTCTTTAAACTTTATCTACTATGCTATACCTACTACTACTGTAAAGGTCCACTGTTGGGGGTGGGTTTCCTTTAGATAGGTACTTGTACTTGCCATACTATGCTTGCCAGGCGGATTGGCAAACGCTATCTAACTGCATGAGAATGACCGTGAGGATTGGCGTAATAGGGAAGAGGCCAATACCCTGCAGGGGTTGGATGTGGGCTGAAATGATGATGAGGATGACAAGCTAAGCCAAGACAAGACAGTACCATTACCTAAACAAAACCTTCCATTTTTTAGGTAGAACTAATCCGCCGCGACTACGTAGCCAATGGTGGTTGGGAGACATTCCTGGCTTACGAGGATCCAGATCAGGACATCCTCGTTGGTCTGCTGCGACTGAGGAAATGTGCCTCGGATACGTACAGGCCGGAGCTGAAGCCAGGGCCTAATGATGGCTTCAAGCAGTGCAGTATTGTGAGAGAGCTGCATGTATACGGGTCTGTTGTACCGGTAAGTTGTGGTATTCATTGTTTGTGTGTAGTTTTTAGGTAGTATTTTTACTAATCTTTATTGTAAGTATTTGAAGGAACGGTAGCTCAGTGGTTGCAGCAGCACGGTCCGCCGAAAGTCGTGGGTTCGAAATTCGAACCCAGTTCAAATCCCTCCTGTGCAAAATTTTCAAATGAAGTAGTATTATGATTAAAAAATTAATTCCCACTAAAATATAATTAAAAGAAACCGAACACACTATTTTCTGGTGGTTCATTTATAATTAACAGGGGAATTACTTGTGCCACAAAATACAAGAAAAAAAGAAAATACAGCTATTTTCTTATTTGTTAATTAAAAGTCTACTCATTAGTAGGCATAGTATGAACATTCCCTATTAACTTGTAACACACTTTCAATCTATTCAGGTGAACGCTCGAGACCCGACGAAATTCCAGCACCAAGGCTTCGGCATGTTGCTAATGGAAGAAGCAGAAAGAATCGCGCGCGAAGAACACGGCTCAGATAAGATGGCGGTTATATCCGGAGTGGGCACCAGGAATTACTACGCCAAGATAGGGTACCATCTGGAGGGACCCTATATGGTTAAGATGTTGAAGGAAGTATCGTAAGGGGAATTATTGCGCCAAGAAAGGGTAACATTAAGAAGGACCCTGTATTTTTATGATTTATTTTATGATTGTTATACCATCTGGAAGGCCCCAATCTATATGGTAATGATATTGATATATGGTTATGATGATACTTCCTATATTGTAAGGTTTTATATAAAAACCGTGTAACGGTTTATAAGAATAATTTTGTAAATAAAGAATGTATTTTATACTGTGTTTGATTTTTATTACTCTTTACCATTTTCAGATTATTTTGGCTAAAGTAATAAACAGATTATCTATTCCAACTTGGGTAGTTAATTTTATACTCCAGTTCATAGTAGAATTAGTTGCTGTAAAATCTGCGCAGACAGACTGTTATTCGGCTGCAGTCATTAACTGCATCTGAACTTTTATATAACATTATAATTTTGTTCACATTGCTACCATTTTGGCCCCAGCATTATCTTATATTGTCCTCTACTCACCGAACCTCCTATCATACGTCTTCTCCTTTATCCTGCCTAAAGTGTGCCTAACCTCTCCTTCCCTCTTTAACCCCTCCTCTGTTCCGCAGACCTGATCCTCCGCTATCCATCAATCCGACGGAGATCTACCACAAGCACGTCGGCATGCTGCCCAACTACGCCGGCCATGTACCTGGACATCTGTTCCGGTAAGAATTTAAAAAATACAAAGTAATTTTTGATCTACTTAGATAGATAGACCAGAATGCATGGATTTAGCCAGAAGCTGACTGTTTGCTCTAAATATAAAGATATTAGGGTTATATATAACTTGTAGCAACTTACTGCAGAATGTCGAGTCATCTTGTGTAAATAAGCAAGCTATATAATGCACCAAAGTGGGTTGTGAATTATAGTTAGATATAGAACCTGTCTCGCTATCCCCTTTGTTGCGCGTCATCTTATTAAGTCCATGCGCGTCGTACACAAAATCTACGTATCTGTCAACCTAATAGCAACTTTAGCGCCTAGTCTTTTTGCCATGCCATGTAGCAGTGTCGCGGATTTGCTTTTACCATTTGTAAAATGTACTTATGTTTTCAGATTCGGCATGACATACGGCAACGACACTCGCGACGCTAAACGCTGGCTGCGCGGCGACTTCCTATCCTGAAGCGGTCACCCACCACCGACCTCTACAATAGAGATTCACCACAAACACTATTCACTACTATCCTGAAGCGATTCACTACTATCCTGAAAAATTCTGAAGTGATTCACTACTATCTTGAAGCGATTCACCACTATCCTAGAGTGATTCACTACTATCCTGAAGTGATTCACTACAACATTGAATTGATTCATTACTATTCTGAAGTGATTCACTACCTCTGCAATAGAGAGATACATTTACCGGAAACGCTGAAACTAATATGAACTACATAATCATTTACAGACTTGAAAATGCAGTATTAGAAACCTAAATTTTGGTTGGCGGCCAAAAATAAATACAAAATTTGAACAATTTTAAAATTTGTTTTATTTTTGAAGTAAACAATAAAAAAATATACATGTTACATGGGATACATATTACATACCGTTCAATTAAACGGAAATATTCCCATTTACAAAATAACGCACGCAATAATCAAATAAGTTTAAAAATGTGTAAATATTCTTACTAACAATATAAAACTTTAAGCCTTGCTTATAAATACAATGCAATCCATATACAATATACCAGATGGTTCCAAAAATCACATATTTGAGATATTAAATTATAAGGTCACCACTGATACAAAGTAGTGGTGTCAGATGTGGTGAGACCCTAATCGAGTATTTCACTACTGCTTCTTCTTGGCGTTCCATTCTTTGATAAGTTTCTCAGCTAGCTGTAGGTTTTCGTCTTTCTGTAAAGATGAATAAAATTGTTAAGTAGATTAAAAATAATAATTTAAATACAGATAACAGAGTGACTAGTTAACACAGAATGTCCATTTTGATATGGATTGCTGAAATAGTAGCTAATGCTTTCGATTCGTGGAGAGCATGATTTAACTAAATCTCAACCAAAATTATTGCCGTCACTGGTAGCAATTCGTGGTTGCAAAATACGCGACTTAACTAATATAGTCCATACTTGTCACTCTCTATCGAGAACAGAACGGGATGGCAATAATGGGATGATTACGAATCGGGTCCACATTCTGTTATCTCAGGATAGAAAAGGACAGGTGACAATTGCTAAAACTCCGACATCTTTAGCCAACTTCTTCATGAATCTGTAGTCCTGGTACTTATCATCATAATAAGACTATTCTATATTAGACTTGTTTCTTACCTTGATAAAGCAGAACCTGGCGTAATTCTCTCCAAGTTTCTTGTGTCCCTCCGAGTAGAACGCGGATGGAGGGATTGCTAAAACTCCGGCTTCTTTAGCAAACTTCTTCGTGAATTTGTAGTCCTGGTACTTATCAGGCTCCCCTGAGAGGTCGATTTTGTTCTCTGCAACATAATTAAAAATAAGAATTTAATCTTTCTTTGTTAATAAATACACTTGGGATAAACCCTTGGATTTATTAACAAAGAAAGATTACAATGGAGTTTCACCAAGTGCCAACAATCGCAAGTATCAAATATATAAGAATTTTAATACTAATCGAGTGTTTGACGCGATAATTATCAATCTGCCAGTGGATATTGTTTTGTGGTTATTTAAATAAAGAAAATATCACTCACTCAAATTAGTCCAATCAGCGACGACAAAATAACCGCCGTCTGGCACAGTAGGATTGAATCCGTTTTCCCGAAGAACCTATAAATTAAATAAAAACAATATTTAAATACAAATAACAAACGAGTTATTAAAATATTACCGCAACAATAGTTCTTCCATGCTGGACTGGGAGCGATAGAAAAAACATAGAATGTGCCAGCTGCATCTCCTCCCGGGCATGCTGTAAAAACCAGCTAAGGGATTCGAGGGTTTGAGTATATTGTAATTTAAGCGATGGGCTGACAACCTGTCACTACAGCAATAAACAGATCTATCTTAAGCAACCCTCAAAACTTGTCAGACGTGGCGGACGTTGTTCAGGTCGTTGACGCTCTGCCTACCCCACTAGGGATAAAGGCGTGATTTATGTATGTATGTATGTACAATAGTTACCTTGACGAGGTAGTCTCTCTTAGGCAGCAATTCTTTCGAGATTGCCGTCATGTAGCACTCGGGCGAGTCTCTGCGCGCCAGCTCGATCTCAATCGCACGGGCCACTGCTTCCTAAAATAATAAATCTTTATTTTATCCATTCTTCGATTTACAATTTATGCCGAGGCTGCCCGAATTTTCTTACGGGTATGAGGTATTATTCAAACTGTTTCTCTGCAATGGACTAGTTATTTATAAAACTGTTGTACCATGATAATTTGAGTGCGGTTTCGGTTTGGTTTTGTAATCCTTGAAATCTAAAATCCATTTTTTTTTCATATCAGCCCAGTCTTTTTGTTGGTAGGATAGGGATTGCCATATGGGTCATTGGGTCATATGGGTCATTGGGTCATATGGGTCATTGGGTCGTATGGTTCGTTTAGTTATTTACCTGCACGGGCGTGCTGTGAGTGTAGACGCAGTTCTGGTGCACCACTTGAAGGTTGGTCATGAGGTTGGCCGGACAGTACGCCCAGCCGGTCTTCCAACCGGTCACTGAGAAAGTCTTCCCCGCTGAGCCTATGGTGATGGTTCGCTCCCACATGCCGGGAAGGGTTGCTGGAATAATAAAGAGTAAGTTAGAAAGTAATTTTTTTACACCAGATTTCTCACTTTGTTATTATAAAGTATATTAGCTTAAATGGCGAGCGTAAGGCAAGCGCGAGGTACCACATTATTGATCGAGGTATATTAGCTTTATGGCGAGCGTAGCAAGCGCGGTTTTCCACGCTATTGATCTAGGTATTATGAGCGTAGCGAGCGAATATGGCTTACCTATCCTGATATGCTGGTGAGGCTCATAGACCATCCACTCGTATACTTCATCAGAGATGCAGAGCACGTTGTGTTTCTTGCACAAGTTAGCGATCAGTTCCAGCTCTTTCCTGGTGAAGATCTTCCCGAGGGGGTTGTGGGGGGTGTTTAGGATAATCATCTTTGTTTTGCTGTTGAAGAGGGAAGTTAATTCAGCTTCGTCGAGGACCCAGTCTGCTGATGTTAAGTGTTCGCCGGATTTCTGAAATTAAAAGCATTATTTTTAAATGTGTTTGTAATTTGTATTGGTGCTAAATAAATATTTTATCTATCTATCTATTTACAATGTTAATGTTAAGTCTAAAAAGCAGAATCTTCTCAAAAAAACACAAACAGAACACACAAACACAAGGAAACTAAAATAAAGTACCTAAGCTACTTTGCTATTCTAAATTAGAGCGCAATGGTTAATTAGGCAATTACCATGTGCTACAAATTACAATATTGGACGTATACACACTTAAAATAAATAAGAATACGCAAACCAACTTGTAATTACTATTTTGTTTCGTTCACCTCCTGTAAGAACAAGAATACTTATGAGTAAATAAATAGAAAGAAGGGGTGAAATTACTGCGTCACAGGCCGCAAAGGCTTGCCTGTGGATTGGGCTGGCTAAACGATCCCACTTGATTGGTGGCTTAGATTTTTAGCTGCCTGGCTTGCGATTACGACAAACTTTCCAAAGTGTATCACCAAAAGAACGGTTTGCTGCACAAAACAGCATTTATAACGCCCTCGGGGTTATACGAATTTAACGTCGTAGCTTTCGGGCTACGGACAAGTGCCGCCATTCTCCAGCGCAAAGTACTAGCGAGTCTCAAAAACCCTATGGCCTATGTGATTTCCGTCTATCCATCGGACAAATTCCCCCTATCATACTAGACGACTTAGTCACAATTAGCCTAGACTAGACTCAAGAACAAATCCATGGGAAAATAAAAATAAGTGCTTACAGTTCTAGGCTTCAACGCGATGAATTTGCTGATACCGCCAGCTTGCGTGATCATGTAGTCGTAACAGTCGAAGAACGGCTCGATCACTATCACCTCATCGCCAGTGTCCACATGACCTAGAATAATATTGAGTAATTGTATACCTACAATAATTATAAAAGTGAAAGTTGGGATGTTTGTTACGCTTCCACGCAAATCATGCATGTCACATATTGGTTTCGTATTTCATAACAAAGTTGAAAAGTACATTGTATTGTTTGTACCCAGCAACTGAACATTTTTATGAATAATTATAAACAAATATCTGTATCTTACCCATGATAGCAGAGAAAAGAGCTTCATAAGCACCACTGGTGACCAGAATTTCCGTCATAGGATTGATCTCTCTGCCTACGAGCGGGGAGTAGAGTTTTGCTAGATTCTGCACTAGCCTGGGGTGACCCTGCAGAAAAGAAAATTTAATGAAAAAAAAAAAAAGGTTATCTTGCAAATTCTTAAATAATGCCTGAGATTGAACATTAAAAGAATAGCTACTTACAAACCCCCTAGTATACTGATGCAGCAGTGGATTGTCGCCAGTGGCAATGTCTGCCAAAGCCTTGGTGACATGCTGAGGAGCATGGTAGTCCGGGAAACCCTGACCGAGGTTCACAGCCGGCTTGTACTCAGCTGCCAACTGGATGTATTCCACCCTGGGAATCAGATTGCTAGTCAGTCAGATCTTTTTTTTGCAACTTTGAACAATACGGTACTTGAACACTTTGGATCAAACAAAATGATTTCTATATTTCTTGATTCTTTTATCTTTTTTATAATTTAAAATATGAGCTAGATAGATCTGTAGTTAAGAACGGGAAATGCTATAAGATTAGTGTTAATCTTATAAAGTATTACATACATACATACATACATATAGTCACGCCTTTATCCCTAATGGGGTAGGCAGAGCTTCAACGACCCAAACAAAGGTTGTTTCGTTTCGCCACGTCTGACAAGTTTTGAGGGTTGATTAAGATAGATAAAGTATTTTATAAAGCATTCATTAATATGAACATACCATACCTAATTTGGTTCAGTGTATACTTATTCTAATATGAGTAGGTATCTTATTCAACAGAATAATAACATCCTCAACTCAAAATATACACCAATATGTAGTTGAATTTTATCTTATCACTCAGAGACGTTATATTACTGTAGACTTACAACTTATTAGTTTAGAATTACATGGTTAATGTTTGTACAGTTGATACTAGCTAGATAATACATAAAAAAAAAACTATCAGTAGCATATTACTATTCCGAAATTATTTGCATACAACACAACAACACTATTATATTATTTGGTAGCTTAAATAATTTGTACTGTAATAAAAAACAACAAAACAAAATTAATAAAAAAAAACTGAATTGTAAAAGAATGTTAATTATTATAAAAGTCATACATACATAATATTCACGCCTTTATCCCTAATGGGGTAGAAAGAGTGTAAACAACCTAAACAAAGGTTGTTCCGCCACGTCTGACTAGTTTTAAGGGCTAATGCAGATGATGATGTATATTGCTATAGTGACAGGTTGTCAGCCAATCGCCTAAATTACAATACTGAAACCCTAAAAAGTCAAAATAAAACATTCAACAGTTTTTTAATTTATAGTGGAAAAAGTAAAGTTTTAGCTGCCTGCTCTAAATCTTGAAATTTTGTACTTTATGAACATGGTAGTACTTAGGTAAATACAAAGTTTGTGCTTATCAAGATATTTAACTACTCATGTGAGTGAAAGGTCATAGGGCAATGATAACACAATGAGTTAAAAACTGATCATTTTGAACTAATGGCCTAGTTTTTGTCAGGCTTATTGGTGTTCTAACCCGTCTCAGACATATTACCTGTAGATGTTTCCTTACTGACTGGTTACCTGGAAGAAATTGCTACCTTAGCAATAAGGTCGCCAATTGTACAAAATCTTACTATGAAATGTTTTTTCTTGTGCAATAAAGGATAGGTATTTATACCTATGTGTATGTAGGTATCTTGTACGCTACATTATTGGAAAGACTAATGTTATCTACTTACCAAATACTCTGCGCTCCATCCCCGTATCTTGCCGGTAGCTTGAATTTGTTGCTCATAGCTGCTGCAGTGGTGGCCAAATGCCGTGCAATAACTTTGTGAGATTTCTTCTCCAAACACCGGTCAGAGGTCTTCAACGCTGCGAGCAACACTGTCCGCGATCTGAACATATTCTAAAGTTCACTTAACAACAAATAAAGATAATAACTTGCGTAATAAATGCTAAAGTTTGTTACGAATAACGAAGAAATCTGATATAAACATAACCTCTATGACTTGACAAGTTATCATTGATAAGAAACGAACTTAAAATGCAAATGTAATGAAGCAAACGAATTTAAATTGAATATATTAGCATAAATTTCAAGATAAAAATATCGCAACTTACCGATATAACGTAAAAAAAACGTTATCAAACAAAATAGGAAAACTGCGAAACGTAGAAGACAGATGACAGTTGATAAGAATTACGTTCCAGTCTTCATGGAAATTTTATATTTGCGATTTAAAGTCGAAGTTTAATATTCAAAATTAAGGATTTCGTCTAAAAGTCATAAATTTTAAAGCCCTAAGCTGTAAAGCGGCATACGTTATTTGTTTGATGATTACCATATAAGTATATAATTCATAATAAGCAAGTTACTCGCACATCGCGTATATAGGAACGTTTCAGAAAATCGTTTAGGAATATAGAATTCAGTTCAGAAATTAAAATTTGAAAGGGCGGGAAATGTGAAGTAAACAGAAAAAGGGTCTCTAATACTACAGAGTTGTTTTTTAGTCAGTCAGTACGTACGTACCTACGCAAACTGTGGGTTTGTTTAGACGACGAAATTGAACAACGATCGCGAATTAAGAAAAAAATATCCTCATTCATCATCACAAAGGCCAAAGTGCCTTTAACACTAGCATCAAGATAAGATTGACGCTGCCGCGAAAAGAGCAGGAAAATGCACTAGGATAGAAAAGTGTCACATAGAACTAAACTAAACAAGATTGCTTTCAGCTTCTATCTTTAATCTCGACGTAGGAAATGTGCTTTTCGAGGACAAAGCTGCAGACTATTTCAAATACATTGGAAAAGTTTAACGTTCAAAACGTGACCTCAGCGGCAGGTAAGTAAGGTTGTGGTACACTGAGGCCCTCGGCTCGGTTTATGATGCTCAATAAAGATAATGGTATCGATTCGTATGCGCACAAAATCACTTGACTTAATCTTGACTAAAATGGTTACCTTTCATGGTCTAACCTGGGAGAACAGAAAGGGACGGCACCAATTTTGGTTAAGATTTAGTTAAGTCATGCTCTCCACGAATTGATAGCATTGGCGTAATTATAAGGTGCTGTTTCTAAACCTGCAGTTCTTAAAAAAGCCCTACGTAGTACGTACTACCTATTATTTTAAATTAAATGAATGCATAATACCATTATCCAATAGGATAGGATAGGATGAATAGGTACATCAACTGTCTTCTTGCTGCGTCCGAAACAGGATCACGAATGACATGACAATCCACTTCACGAATATTATAAAGCAAGGACTTTAACAGCTGCTTCTCACCTGTAGCATATTGTAAAAGTCTTATCTAGTTATTCTTTTATCACATTTTATTAGACCGTTGATACCCTGTCATACCCCTTTTACGAGTAGGAATGTGTATGAAAAAAAAAGTTAGTTCTGAGGTCTCTTTGTGTCACAGACTTTATAGTTCGACACGACGGAAATAAATCGACTTGTTCTGAACAATATAAACTGTGGAAACAACACAGTGAACGTTTTAGGACCATTTGTTTCGTGTAGCTTCAGATACCACTCTGTTTTATAGCTATCACAGTTTAGTTTATTTTTGACTGGATGAAACATTGTAGTTGCCTAGAAAACAGAAGTTAGCTGAAAATTTTTGAGTCCATGCTGGATTTGGAGCGATAAAAAAAACATACAATGTAATGTACGAGTTTAGTGAGGCATATTGAACAAGATAGATGTGGTGTTAGGCTGACAACATTTTATATACTATCATAAAGACTATGAAGAAGAGAAGTAAGCAATGTACACTTCTAATCTTCTTCTACACTTATCTGTTTAGCTTTGTAACAAGGTCCTAGATTTTTGCAAATCAGATTTAGCAAGCATGTAAACCATGTTTTTGATTGAAAGCAGTTAGCGTTTCAGTAAAGAGCAAAAGAAAAATAAAATGTAAGGACTTTTAAACGAAAGAGAATAGAATAAATGCATGCAACATGCAAAAGCATTTCTTGAGATAGAATCTTGCGTTGTGAAATAACTTTGATAACAACAGTGCTGCATTTAAAACATGCAAGGAAAAATATGCTCTGAAATAACGTAGTCAAAGCAACTATTCGATTCTCATAAGCATGAGCGTGTCTATTTCCCATATACACTCAAAACAATCAAATATATCTGCAACTGATTTGTACAACGCAACGGAAAACCTTCCTAAGCCCTGATTTGCTCGGCTGCCGAGATGTTCCTTATTGCCCATACTCTCCAAGTAAGTAGGTCAATGTTACGGCCGTGGCCTGCAGCTGATCTGGTGAAGGACGTTGGATTCCGCTGCTCAAGGCCATCCTTCCGTGAGATGCGAGTATTGTCAAACGTATGCTGTTAAATCGAGGCTGGTCGTTAACTTGGGCACATCAGGTTAAGCCAATATTTATTTCTTGTGACGCGTAAATCTACAGGAGGAAATAAATTGTGCTTAGTTAGACTAAGAAACTGAAGTTCCTACTATTCACATAAAATAGGTATACTTACTTGGTCAGCTTAAAATTCTTTGTGTAGGATAAAGTAAATAACTCACAGATCTTGAATTATTTGAATATTTACAAAGAGCTATTTTACGCTCTAGGTACTTAATGTATCTTTCATATCTACCCAAAATAATCATTAGGTACTAATAAAGAAGTGATTCCATTTTCTGAAAAGGGTTTCCTCTGTTTAGGTAGAGTTGGTCAATAATAGGTAACTGTAATGTCGAAGGACATCGTTGTTGGCAAAAGTTGAGGTTCGAGAGGGTACTTCAAACAAAATGGAAATTCCTTCAAAGAAAGTTGACAAGTCCCGCATAAGTACCTCTCTGGAACCGAGGAGAACTCTTGTATACCATTCAATGTTGCTCGATTGGGAGGGACGCCAACGTTTTCCACTTGATTTGAAGTTTGCAGTCCATATTGATTGCTTGAGAGCACAACTCCAAACGGGTTGTGATTTACTATCGACTGCAAGGTGCAATAGCATAAAACTTTCAGCAACTTTTCAGTCGGCAATGTCGTCCTACTTGGGTTTCCTAGTCGCCAGGGCCTAGAAACTTAAAATTTTACCAAATCATGTTTAGTCTTCTCTGAATAAACCATATAATAACAATTTAATTAGGTATCCTCTAATTTTTTATTTGATTTTGTTTACACATGCTTTGGCGCTACAAAATACAGCCGCCCACCCAGCCCAGTTATCCTCGGATAAAAAACATAGAAATGTTATGAGTACCTACCTACTATATCCATAAAGTAGTCCTTCCAAGGAAATATTAATTGCCTCATTTCATTTGGCCGGGTTATTACTGCAAAAACTACTGTAACTACGTTCGTGGCGCAGATTTCCCTCGGGAAGCGGTAATGTGCGTCGCGCGGCCATTGGCCCTATTCTCACTGGTGCGTTTTCAACTTGCGACACGCTGTACATTGCTGCATTGCAACTAACTGTGATATATGAGACAGGCTTCTTTAAATGTCGTAAAAAAACAATGTTTTATTTGATGGTAAGCGGCACTGTGTTTTGACAAGGTATCACCAGATACAATGTGGCTTCAACTTGCGTAATTCTGTGCACTACCTACTGCAGTAAATTAAGGCCTGTAATGCACTCCTCTAACAAAAACCGCAATGGATATAGCCGCGAAAGAAAAACGCACGAATGAAGATAGGGTTTGGATCCGCCATGCATTGTTTTAGATAATAGATGGCGCACTCTCCACGATCTATGTTGTTTGCGAGAAAAATAAAGAACTTTTTTAAATAGTCTAGCTTCCGTTTTCACCCTGTATAAATCTCTGAGAATTAAGAATTTGAATTTCGACGGAGGCATTTGAAGTCACGGTGGCCTAGTGGTTAAGGCATCGGCACGTAACGCCGAAGATCGTAGGTTCGAATCCCTCCCGTGCAAAATTTTTCGTAAGTTTATTTAGAGGTTTTAAATCTCTGAGACTTAAAAAATAAAGGAGATTAGAACATGAAGCATTTTAAGCTATGTTTTTTTTTTCAGGAATGTTAAATTGCATGTATAAGAACCTACCTTCCTAATTTGCCTAGATACACACAAACTCAACTTTTTGGGAATGGGAAGTCGACATTTTAGGAAGTCGACAAAATGGTCCTAAAGATCGACCCCTAGTTAATCTGCGTTCCTATTACTAGTTCTAATGAATATTCTCAGTGAATTTACTAGACAATTAAATATTATTACTAGAAACAACATAATCTAAATTATCTATCTCTGGATTACAAACAATACAACTGGATTTGGCGTGTATTGTCCCAGAATATATTGAGATATCTCCATTTACTGTAGTGATCCAATTTCCCCTCATCTTGATACTATGTTTCTGGGACAATACACGCCAAATCCAGTTGTATTGTTTGTCCAGTTTTTATTCTCGTAGCTCGTAGCGCTATTCGTCTACGCCGTAGCCAGCGTAGCACTATGAACGCTACGCAAAAACGGTTCTATTGCAAATTCCGTTTTTGCGTAGCGTTCATAGTGCTACGCTGGCTACGGCGTAGACGAATAGCGCTACGAGCTACGAGAGGGCGGAAAAAAGCACTCCGTAGGGATTACTAAGCACAATAAAATGCTACGACAAAGTTCAATGAAAACTTGGCTTGTTTTTAATCATTGCATTTGCACTATTTATATTTTTTACTCTTTTATAACTAGGGTAGCGAGCTGGTTTGAGGTTCCATGCCATGTTTTCCTTAGAAGTGAGTTTAATATCGAGTGACATAGCGTGATATGCATCGAGAACAAATAGTAGTATTAAAGGTCAACACAACACTCAATAACGCAGAGCACTTTTGTGTTTAGTGCTGTTCTGTGCCGGCTGGGTCTTAAATATTTGCCGAAATGTAACATTACCAATGTTTCTATCGAATTCAAGAATCCAGTTATGCAATTTTCCCATTATAATTCCGCTATCGAGGTGATTGATAATACACCAATAACTTAATGAGTAAATTTATCGCAAAGCTAGTTTACTAACCGCGGATTGGCCGGGAACTATTTTTGATATGGTCTGTTTTTATTTCCGTTTTTTGTTATTTCAGCATAAACTAAATTTTAAACAAAAAACATTTTCTCTACTCGCACACATGGAGAAGAAACCATCCTTAGGTTCTAGTCGTAATCCTGCCAAAGAAAATCACTCACAGTCACAGTCGCATTTTGATTTTATGTTTTTTGAGTTTATGTACAGTAGGGATTAAAATATAGTGTTATCTATAAAATGAGTATTTTATGTATTTTATAGGGTGAGAATCAATCGAGAAACATTGGTAGTGGATTTGAGGTCCCTGCTCCAACCGGGTAAAAGCAACAGCACATTTACATCCAGCTATTTGGGGGTAGTTGCTCGCTATATGGACACTTTGGCTTGCTCCAAGGCTTTTCATGTTCAGCAGTTAGGAATTCCCGTAGGGTATAAGTAACTACACACTACACTATACCAAAATAACTATTAGCTTAGAAAAACTATAATTTTAAAGTCTACTTTAATCATCGAGTGTTGAAGAACAACGCGCGACGAAACCAGGTTTCTTTTTTAAATAATTTAATAGGAAATGCTACTAGGTCTCTAAAAAGGTTTCTATAACGCCCACTATCAAAGATATCAACCGACGACGTAACGTGCTTCGGAAGCACAGAAAATATTTTTTCTTGACTGACAGCTTACTGACAGTTAAGATCAGATCTCAATCAATCTTTCTTCTATCGAGTTGACTAAGGATGAGTTCACACCGGGAAGTGACTAAAAACTGATTGAAAAGCAGATTTTCGCATTTTTTAGAGTTCTGTTTTGAAATGTTTTTATATTTTTTAGTTAATTAAATAAAGTTATTTTGAACGGGATTATTATCGCGATATATATTATTGTTACTTCGAAATTATTGTAGAAAGTAGAAAATCGAACAGAAAGCAAACGTTACGAAAATTTCCATTCAGCGTAATCACAAACACCCGACGTAGATGGAATTTTATAGCAGACCTTCCTAACATTGGCTTCTGACGTTCTATTTGCGTGTCCAGTGATGGTTCATCAAAGAACCATAACCGGGAAAGGTCAAGACTATTTATTTCGTATCGGACCGTGCTTCAATGTCCGTTTGTTTTCTATCGAGTGGGTTTTCGAGTCGACGGACGACCAGATGGTGGTCTGAAATTAAGATCAGGAGGCTTAGACTCCCACGGTGTAGACACAAAGTTGGTATTTTTAGTTATCTTATCTATCTTTACTTACTTACTTACTTACTTACTTTGTGAATGATCTATACTAAGGCATTTACTTATAAAGCGATCTCAAGATTGAGAGCAATATTAAATGCGGATTTGACGGGTCATTTTGTACTGGAATGACATTTCAGATGCGAACTCAAACTCGCTGTCGCTCTTGAGAGTTGATTATAAATAGTTACTAAGTTTATTGAATTTATTCGTCACTATGTTGAGTTGGGGTGAGACATGAAGAGAAATATTGCATCCTGTCTGTAGATTAAACTGGAAACTATTAAGGGTGACCATTATATCAGTGATTGAAAAATATTATTTGTATTTATTATTATACTTATAATGTTGAATCAAAAGTTGTTTTATAAAATTAACAGTTATACTTTAGTAAAGTAATCCTAGTGGGAACATCTTCTTCTCGACGATAATTTCTGTCCTTGCCAAACCTGTTTTTGTACTTGTTTACATCAAATGTTAAAACGGATAACAATACTAAATAGAAGCCTCTTTAGTAGGCAGGTGCCGCCTAATACCGGATGAAACCGGTATTATCTGGACCGGTAACAGCAAGCTTCCGGATATCCGGTAAGATTCCGCCCTTCGTAATTCCAAGGACACTTTTTCGCGCGAAATAATCCGAATGAATAATCTGGCTGTTAAAAGAGAATAAATTATATTTCTTGTAAACGCTTAGTGACAAAGTTACTGAACCATCTCAAAGAAGTATTGAATACTATGAGTAAATAAAAAGCTTTAAGAAATAAGCAGTGCATGTTGAGTCTTTGTTTCCTTTTAAGTATTGGTCATGGGCATATACTTGGCATATGTATATTTTTGTGTTCAGTAAAACGTTAAATAAATGGTCACCCTATCAATAAAAGTCAGAAACGCGCAAACATCCGTCGACACCCCATCATTCTTACCCCTTTATTCGTTTTAGCTTTTTCTGTATTTGTAAGTTCACAGGTGGCATATTGGTGGCACCTTATTCTTCCAAGGCTGGCTGACAGGTGGCACTGTTGAGCAATGAGGCCGCATTTATTGTACGTTCTTTGTGCCTTATTTCTGTTGTACAATAAATTATTTTGTGTACCTCCTACGCCCTACATATTGGTCCTAAACGCCCCCAATTTGAGGCTTTGTCCATCTTTTCATCCTCTGTTGCTGTTAATCCCTTTGATATCAGGATGGCTTCAGCCCACCTTCAGCCGACTTACACCAAAGCACAGTATAATAATATGAGTCTGACGTACGTCATAACGTCAGACTGTTGACTCGACACTGGCACAAAGTTACTCTAGTGCCCTCAGCTAGTGCCATAGCAAAAAAAAAAATATACTGTGACCGAAGTGGCGAAGTGTATGCCACTGATGTCCAGCTAGGTAAAGGACCAGTAAGTAGACCGTATCTACAGGTACCTAATACTTCCGTACAAATCCTAAAATTTTAAAAACTATTACAATTGTTTATTTACCTCTTCTCGTCCTCATTAGTTAGAATTTCAATGGCGGTCCCTGATGTGGGAGCTTTGAAAACATTTTCTCCAAGACTTTTCCATTCTATTCTAGGTTTTAATGATACTACTTACGAAGTATTTTTACCTGTTCCTTTCTTGTGAAACGGTTCTTATTTTACGTAGGAAGAAAAATATGGTAGGCAGTGGTAGGTAGATATATGTACAGACGTATGGATAGACAGCAAGTATTTGCTACGTAAAACGTAGAGGCGTAGACAATTACTACGCTTGCTACGGCCAAAGCTACGGCGTAGAATGTGAGTCCATCTGTTTGACACTATTACAAGGCTATCGATTCGTGGAGGACACAACTTAACTAAATATTGTCTTAAATTATTGCCATCCCTTTCTGTTCTCTCATGATAGAACAGGACAGGTATAGACTTATATTAGTTAAGTCGTGATTTTTGCAACTACGAGTTGTTGCCAATTACTCTTTTTTTTCGAGAGGCAAAATTGCATTACGTAACTAGTGGCATTTTCACTTCCATTGAGCAGCATTTTCATTTTCTTTTTGAATGTTATTAAGTTATTTATGGAGTCATATTCACCCGATGGCGAAATAAATAATAAATATCAGCAAAGGAAATGATAGCGTCCAATATTTTAAATTCCGACAGGCTTTATCCATTCAACTGCCGATGCCAGCAACACATTATTTCTTTATGAAAAATTCACACAGGTTTTTTTATGCTAAAATATCGGAAAAGGGGTTATTGAAAATATTTTTATTTAAAGGCCAAGTTTACACGGAAACTTTTTTATTATTCGTAAGGGTTAGTATAAAAGTGTGTCCTCACTAACATAGTCTAGTCTTGCTCACGAACGAAATTTTCCTTTTAGCTATTATGAATGTGATTGTGATGTTATTCATTTCATTGCACTTTTACGACAAAATTAATGGCTGAAGAGTAAATTGGGCTACTGTTTACCTCGGGAAATACCTCAATAGCGAGGTATTTAGGATTAGGCCGCTGATAAAACGTGGGCAAGACAACTAGATAATGTACAAATCTAATCATGAAGTGTTGTCGAGTTCTTTCATTGAATCATTTAATCACTTAGGTAATTTCTAGAAAACAAAATGTATAGGAATTACAAAAATATTTTTCGTATTGTACTGTGAATAAGGTTTTATGTCGTTAGGGCTGCACCAAACGCACGTTGGCGTGACATCGTCCTGCATCCATCAATATCCATGTCAATATTTCACAGCATTCAATCAATGACAGAGTGAAATTCATTCATGACTTGACTGGCTTGTCTCCCAATGGCAATGTATTGCCCAAAGTATCGTCATAAAATCATAATTAAGAGTAACCTTGTTAGATTATCGTGGCTTAACTTCTGTTTAGGTTCAGAAGATTGCTACCGTCAAATTACATAGTGTAAAACGGGGGTTCCATTATGCAAGTACTTACATGCAAGTTTGACGTAACACTACTGGCGTGTAAGTTATGACACTGTTGCAACTGGCACACAAGTGACTTGCATAATTGAAACCCGGCTTTAAAAACAGAGTAAAAGCCGAAGATGAATGACCTGACTGCTAAGTAATGCATTAATCGTTTAATAAATCGTTTATTGCAACTTAACTTAACTTGGATTAGCATTGGATAAATCTTTACTAAAATGGTCACCAAATATATTTTTAGTAAAGAGTATCTAACAGAACAAAATGTTTCATCTAGCACGCCACATCGAGGCAAACACCTGTCATTGTCTATTCTGAGAGAACAGAAAGGGACAGCAACAATTTTGGGTAAGATTTAGTTAAGTCATGTTCTCCACGAATCGATAGCAATATCATTTCACATTGTACCTAAGTACTTATTTATAAATTTTAGTCTTATAAAACTTTCTGGAAGCTAAACTTTCAGAGCAAGAATTCTCAGACCATGGAGACGGTTAAGTATTTTTACAAACGACTCAACTCTCGTACTAGTTCAAAAGAGCTTAACTCTTGATAGAGCTCTTTAGTTCAGCTAATGGACACGATAAGAAAATACTACGTTCAATAGTTATTGAAACGTTTTACAGCGCTTAGTTTAACTGTTTGACTTTCAACTTTTGAGTCTGTAAGTCCTTCTGACCGACTTGTAGTTTTGTTTAAGGGTATTCTTGATTATTCTAATGAAAATTAATTTTTACATTAATCTTTACAAATATTATAAAGAACAATTCATATATTTTTAAAGAATACCTAACCTTAAGAAATAAGTACATATTATGATCGATTTTAAAAATATTTTTGCATTCGGACTAGTCAGATTAACCAGAAGTTTAAGTAGCATAAAATCAATTTTTTACAGCGATAAAATATGAAATAGAGTTTATTCTGCTTCTCAGAACCACAGCTACAACTACCCAAATAAACTTGAAAACAGTTTACCAAAAGTAGGTACCATAACCTCTTGTTATTTAACAGAACAGAATAAAACGTACCTGCTTGACATTTAATACAGTAAAACAATGTTTCACTCCCAAGGGACCGAGTTTAACTGAGCTCTAACTTTAGTAATTGTTCCTCGTTTCTCTTTCCTCCATTTCCAAAATTAATTTTCGCATTTTGAGAAATGAACGTTCGTTGAACTCGAAATGTTCTTGATAAGATGTTGATTAAAGAACTTAAACTGGAATTATTGAACAATAAAACGGGTAAAAGTTTCAACATTTGATAAAATGGCGTCAAATAGGTAGGTTGCATACCATGCCATACTTGTCTACCGCCCGCCACCTTATAGGTTTTCTGTGATGTGACCACAGATATACCTATTCTGTGACCATAGTATGGTCACCATACAAGTAGTCAAAGTCAGAACTGTGGGTATTATTGTTCTGTGACAATCATGGCTGATACAGTCTGTGTTTCTTTTTTCGCTCCTTGTTCAGCGTATAAGGCTTGTATTTATAAAGCGATCTCAAGATTGAGAGCAATATTAAGTATGGATTTGACAGGTCGTTTTATACTGAAATGACATTTCTGATACGAACTCAAACTCGCTGTCACTCTTGAGAGCTGATTATAAATACGGGCCCAAGATTTTTGGTTGTGTGTTGTTGGTACATTGGGTACAGGTTTATGTCCAAACTTTCATAGCATCAGTTTGGAATATTGTAAATATGTCTCACAGCTCAGTGAGCACGAGTGTCGAGTGTCGAGACATAGTTTGGCGACTTTGCCGTTCTTCCGATGAAAATACGGATAAAGTTCCGAACTCTGATATGGGAGAGGTTACTCTGATGTGCAAAGTTTATATTTTGAATAACAAGTCGTAGTGTGTAAGGGGAATTTCGCAAAGGTCAATGGAAATCTCTTGCGGGTTTGAATAATAGTTGTTTGTTCTGCAAACTAGAGAGGACAGTGCCCGAGCTATCGAAAAATCGAAGATTAATCTTGAGAGATTTTGCGTTATTGTTCTAACATGTTTCATGCGTAGGTTTAACATAACAAAAACATTTTCTATAACTACCTAAGTATCTTACAAGAAGAGAAACAATATATTTGAAAACCATACATACATAAAATCACGCCTTTATCCCTAATGGGGTAGGCAGAGCAAAAACAACCTAAACAAAGGTCGTTCCGCCACGTCTGACAAGTTTTGAGCGTTAGTACAGATGATTATGTATATTGCTATAGTGACGGGTTGTCAGTCCATCGCCTAATTTGCAATACACTAAAACCCTCGAATCTCTTAGCTGGTTTTTACAGAATACCCGCGAGGAGATGCAGCTGGCACATTCTATGTTTTTCTATCACTCCCAGTCCAGAATGGAAGTATTTGAAAACCATGAGAAGGTAAATGAGTATTTATGCCGATCAAAATCGGAAACAAAGCCTATTATGTAGCTTAAATGAAAATAAGTGAAATAAAGGAATAATAGGAATTTGTTTTATAAGTGTTTGTTTTGTTTCAAAAGTGGAATTAAGTCGTATTAGAAACAATCAACGTTATAACAGTGTTATTCGACAGAAAACTTCCTATTTGGGGTAATTGCTGTACTTTTTAGGCTTCTTATAGGCCAAGTATTCAGAAAACAAGAACAATAATTGACATTTTCAATTATCTCTCCAACCTTGATGCTTGACTTGATTTAACTCATACAGCTACATAAATGGGCGCTTTTCCACTAGACGGCACGTCAACGGCAACGGTGACGGCACGGTACCGTCGACGATATCGTAGGTGAGATAATGTATGAAAATCAATGAAATTATATGACACGCTTTTCCACTTGCCGGCACGGCACCGTCACGGCATGTCATCGATTCCCATAGATATTGTCACGTGATCGTCGCCGTGCCGTCGCCGTTGCCGTTAACGTGCCGTCTAGTGGAAAAGCGCCCATTAGAGAATACGTCTATCCACTTTGTAAATATTTGTTAGTTCTAAAAACGTCTACGATCCGAACTATCGGATAACTCAATTTGAAAATTTCCAGCGTCAGAAACATTTTAAAACTAGTTAAACTGACTCTTTAGGTTAACGGCGCGTAATGTATAAACCGTTTCAGTTTAAAGTGCTTTTAAAATAAACGTTCAACCGCTAAACTAACACTCACTTTAAACTGGCTGGAAAAATATTTTCGAAATTTGAAACTGTATCGAATCGAATTCTCCAGTTATAGTTTATTTTTCCGTTGTTTTTGTTTCGAAAACCGGCCATGTGCTGCGGTCAAATCACGGGCCGAGGCTTTAGATTCGAGGTTGCGTTTCGGTTTTACCCAGGTTTTACCCACTGAACTACTATTATACTTGCGTATTATGGAACAGCCATCACAAACATACGACATGTCCCCAAAATTCAATAAGGCGTCCGCACGAATTTCGTCTGTATTTAATTTTATGACGTAATTACATATGAAAACTTATTCTTTTTATATTAATACCCAGTGCGACATGTTTCTAACTTTTTTTTTATTAAATCAAATTAATTGAAATTCATAGCAAGAATTCCTTTAGCATTCATAAAACTTTCAAAAATTGTTTTCTAGTAATTTCATTTCAGCCATATTAATATATCAATATCAGTAAGAGCTCAAAATATTTATGTAAGTAAGTAACTTCTTGAGAAAAAGGAAGGCCTTGTCCACAAAATGGCATCTAAGTAAGTATATTTTAATATTAAAAGTACAAATATCAGATGAGGAGATAGCGGCCGGAAATTGGAAACGTGACGTGCCTCCCAACCACACTATTAACGTGAAGCTAAATGAGGGAATCAATATTCCGATAAATATATCAGGCGAGAAGGAGGCCATTTGTTTTAAAGTATGTATTTAGATATTTAGTAGGTAAATAATTATGATAGAGACTTTTTAAAGTACTTGGGTCAAAATACAAGATCAATACATATTTTTGTTTCAAAATAAATATACGGGCCATAACAACGTCTTACCAATTGCTACAAAAAAAAAAAAACATGAAACTGTACCTAAAATTCAGGAGGAAATAAACAAGAAATATACTTACTAATGAATCTATTTTATTCAATCACGCAGTTTTTTTTATTTTATTTTTTTATTTTTTTTGTAAATACCGTATTAAACAATAATTAAACCTAAATGATTAATAATATAGAATAGAGGTTATATTTCTTAGATATTATACTATAAAGAGTAGATATCATCATCATCAGCCACCTCAGTCCACTGCTGGACATGGGCCTCCCAAAAATTGGGGGTATATGCCATACTCACCACGCTTGGCAGCAGGGTTGGTGAGCGCAGTAGAAGTTTTTCATTCACATGTAACGCTGCTGCCCATTAAATGGATTTATCTCCTTTAAAAGAGTAGATATAGTCGATGGGAAACATTACTTGTACCTACATACTTACAATCTAAAGGACATGTTTAAGCCATTAATAAATCAATTTACAAAACTCTATACGACTGCCACTCCGTCATACGTTACAGACGTTACAGAGTATGCTCACTACATATGTACTATGCCGTACTCACGCATACTAATACACACACACTCAAAGCAGCAGTGCTAAGATGAAACATTTGTAACTCAGTAGTACTCGGTACATATAGGAAGTACTTCTAAATTACATAACTTCAGGAGCCTGTTCATCGGCCATCTTGCTCAGGATCCAGTCTTTGAAGGAGTACACCCTGGTGTAGACGTCAGGGTAGCCGACAGCGCAGGGCATGCCCCAAGACACGATGCCCACTATCTTGTTGCCTTCCACCAGCGGGCCGCCAGAGTCTCCCTGATGATAAAGGAGGTTTTTTATGAATCCTGTTTTCGATACTAGGATAAAAAGAGGTAAAATTGATTGTTTGAAAGTATTAACCAAACATTGAAATCTATTAAGGAAAATATTTGAAACATTATAATTTCATTGGACTAGATTATGGTTGTAGTTTCCAGAATTTTGGGGTACTCGTATTACCTATTGGTGTAATAATTCCTACGAGGTAAGGTGCTTCGTTACTGCGAGCATTCGTTCGCGAGCAACATGCGCTTGCATCGATTATCTATAGACGCCAGATGCTTATTTTATTACATAAAAATCCTTCGAACGAATGCCCTCAGTGAGAACGCACCGATACAAATTTGATGATTTATATCACTGCAACACAGTTGCTTCATTTCCTTATTTTCCCAGGATTGCAAGGACAATGCAGGCTGAATGACCTGATTGTCGAACGTTGACCCCACAAAAAAACCAAAAGGAGTTAAGTCATCCCGCATGAACCAAAAAGTTCCTGTTATCTGATAGCAGTACATACTTAAAGGTTAGCGAACTTTTCCATCATAACTTTTACTTCTAAAAGCCATTTTGAAAGACGAGTAATTCGACTTCACAAATAGAACTAGAGAAACTAATCCATTAGTGATAGTGAGGTTACCGAAGATAGAGACCTAACTAACAAACCAGACCCTGAACTTTGGTTATAACAAAGACCTGTAATCTACGAGATGCATCCATAGATGCAAGGATTAACCTGGGTGCACGAATTCACTAGTTATTGAAATGGATCACAACTTTCTGGTGATTTTTACTAAGCAATATCAATCTATTTTCACAATCAAAGTCTGGAAAGTATGGACATTGAATTTTACCGCGTAAAACCTCATCTTCATGGAAAAATCTTAATCAGACGCAGATAAAGCTGATATTGCAGGTACGGTCTTTTATAATACATATACCTAACTAAATTATGGCCTAAGTGTGTCTTTATTCTTCTCGTCATACTTCTTCTTCTTCTGTCGTGAGGGTTTCGAGTCGATCGGCCCGATGAACCCTGGTGTCAGAGTTTTCAAACAATACAAGGTATCTTATTCCAAGAGTTAGCCCCGACGGTTAAGATGTGAGAATACAGATATTGATTTATTTTGCTTATAATATATTGAAAGACGTGTCTAAGGATAAAAGATCTTTGATGTTAATAATATGCCTCAGTTGCTACGGTCTGGCTATTTGCCAGATTGCATTTGAGTGAAACCGGCATGTGTGAATATTTGATACTAAGAAGGATGAGATAGTCTAATTAAATATGTACGTCGACGTGTAAGCAGTTTGTCTCTATATTAAATGTTAATAGGATCAAATCTGAAAATATGAAACGAAAATTACATAGATTTGTTGACCTGACGAGTATTAGCATTATCAGTTAAAAACCATTTCTGTCTGCAAATACTAATTGATCGAAAATGCGGTACTAATCAGCACTTCAATCAACGTAGATAATATAAAACTATTGAGTTTAAGTAGACCAAATATCTTCAATTTGAATGAAATCACCCTGAATGCACAGTTGGATACAATTTAACATATTTATGTAGTTTATAGGTAATTTGTGTGAAATTTTCAAATTGAAAGTTTACAAACGATTCTAAATACGGGTCACCTTATCTTCAAATCTTGATACTCACATGGCAAGCGCCTTCTCCGGACCTGGTAAGTGAACATATCTGGCTAGGGAACACTGGGTTGATGTACTGGTAGATGTCCTGGCAGGCCTCCACGCTCAGGGCCTTCAGGTTGATGATCTGCAGTTCGATGGGCAGGTCGCCCGGGTACTGTCAAAGATATAGGATGGCATTGAGCTACAGGAAACTTTTTAAAAGTAAAAAGTAAGATACATTTTTTGTGGTTTATGTTTCACTTCATCGTTTTCTTACTTAACTTTACCAGCCTTAGCAGTCCACTACTAAACATGGCCTGGCTCACAACGTTTTGCAAGCAGATAGGCGAGTATAATAGCTATTATTTTCACAAAGAACGGCGCTGCTTATTTCCTAGATTCTATCAGACCTTATTCGACTTTTACGACACCCACAGGCAGATGGATATATTTATGCTTTTTGACCATCTTACGGGAATACCTGGGTTGGCCTCTAACCAGGCAAAAGTCTAATCTAGGATTGGGTATAGTTTCCCTTCTGGGTTGCGGAGGTCAGATGGCAGTCGCTCTGTGTAAAAACTAGTACCCTCGTTCAATCCCCTGGATTAGGTAGGTAGCTGACCCCGAGAAATACGGAAAAAGGCTAGGGAGATGATGATGACTCACCGAAGTCCTCCCCCACCCACTGAGCACCAGCGAAGCTCCACCAGCAGTATTGTTCTCTGGCAGACTGATATGCTGCACTTTCTTATTGAACTGTATGTCAGAGGACAGACGCAGCAAGCTGACGTCATTGGCTATCAGCTGACCGTCGTAGTTCTCGTGGACTATGATCTTTTCGACTGAGTAGGTATCTCCGCCGACTAAAAGACTGTTGGTGCCGACTACGACTCGGATGCTGAGAGGAGATTGACTGAAAAAAAAAGTTAGTAGGTATATTTATTATAATTATTATATTTTTAATTTAGATTTTTATTCTACTCATATAAGTCCCCAACGAGAGGCACGAGCCTATCCTGAATTAGAGCGATCGGTAGGCCCAGTACGGATTAGTCGACACACACACAACCTTTGAATTTCTTCAAAGATGAGTGCAGGTTTCCTCACGAGCGACGAGACAAACTCAAGATCGATACGGTTGGCGACAGCTTTGCTGAGAGAAGTCTATTTAGGCCCTAAATTAGGGTCACGATCCTCAGCAGTGAGGAACCGATAAAGGAGGAGGAGGAAAACATTTTAGGCACAAATATTAATAATCACTTTTTTATTACTTATAATATTTTTTTAGGGCACTAATAGGCTTTGAATTTATTCAATTTCATATTTAAAACTCTTTAAGTAATCTGCTGTTAAACAGAAACGAAGAAAAAAAAAGTGTAAACGTGAAGTTTAAAATCAAGTAAATACCTATCTACAACGTGTAACAGAAAGGGTATATGCATCGAGAAATGGGTGAATCTACCCATGAAACTGAACAACTTTCCCTAAGGAACATAGGTCGAAATACGAAAAAAATATTTTGACTTCCCATACTAAATGCGCTATTAGCTGATGCATTTTGTATGGAAGACCAAATTTTTTTTTTCGTTATTCGACCTATGTCCCTTAGGGAAAGTAGTTCAGTTTCATGGGTAGATTCACCCATTTCTTGATGCATATACCCTTTCTGTTACACGTTGTATAAAATAAGTGCCCTCTGAAGCTAGCGTGGGTGGTTGTTTTTCCACTTATAGGAACGCCTTCAAGTTGTCAAGAGTATTAAAAAGTAAGTCACGGTCTTCGAGTATCTAAAGTGTTTTCAAGGGTTGATCGTTCACCTTGTGTGCACTGAAGAGTTGAATTTAGTATGCGATAACAAACAAAACTGGGCCATCTTGCATAAAGTAATCATAATAATCACGCTTATCAAAGACCGACGACGACTCGCATAGCATAATTCATGTGCATATTGTGCATAGCCTGTTCATGGCACCCCGCCACAGGGAATCCTAGTGGGGGCTATGAGTATGATGGTGTTTTTTTTATTATTCCTTACCGAGGGGATAACCATTTCCGCAAAATCACATTTATTTTAACAATTTAGGAAATGGCTAAGAATGTCAAAACATCTGAAAAAAAAAAAGCTTATTTAATATACATTCCTTACATTTCATATTTTTTATTGTTACCTTCCCAGCAAGGTTTTTTTTATATGTCCTTGAACTATTTCGTATGTGGGTGTGTGTTTGTGTGTACTCTACCACATCCGGCCGACCTGAATACAGGCGCGGAGAGTAGTTAAACACGAGAGCAAGGAGCGCAATTAGCACTGGCTTGAAAGAAAAAGAAAATAAAACCTGGAACTTATCCAGGTTAAATAAAACTACGCGGTTCTTTGAGAAAAGGACTTCTTTTCTCAAACAACCGCGTAGTTTTAATTTATTTGAAATTTTATTGATTTTTTAATTTGAAATTTTGAAATTTTTAAATTTGAATAGCTACACGATAGCTGCTTTACGGCTACGAAAACTTCCAAAATAAAAAAAATATTTTCTTCAATGTCGGATAGAATTTATCAGCTGCTTCTTTTCCGGCGCTTATTGTATTAAACCAGTAGTAGAGAAATCCGATGATTTTGACGATAGTCTGACAACTTGACCCTGTAGCAATACACATTCCTATCTATCTGAAATCAACCCTCAGTAAATTTCAGACAAAGCGATTTTTAGTCAGCCAGTTGACATTCTGCCTACCCCGTAATATGTCTGTTGTGAAACCGTGCAATGACACTAGTTCCATACTGAGTCCCTACTAATTGGAAGCATCGTGTTGGTAAAGACGTCTCTGCTTTCAGTCGCATCGCACGCTGCGGGTCAACCAGTTGCACGAACTGTGCCACTATTCTCATCTGTGCGCTTTCAACTTGCATTATGCTGTACATTGCTGCATTGTATTTTGCCTTGCTTGTCAACTGTTTATAATGGCGTCTGCTAAAAGTCCATTGCTGGACACAAGAGGGCCCGTTAAGTTTTGGGGAAAGTTTTGGCCTATTGCAGGCAGGTGGTGACAGTTTGTAATATATAGGGAATGCTGCTACCCCTTTTTTACACAAGTATTTTTTTGTCATTAAGGTTGTGATTACTGAATCTTAGTCAAAGGTTTTTGGATCGAGCTCATTTAAATTCCTCAAGGGCTTGCTGCCTTGCTTGGGGCTTAAATTATTGTGTGGTCTAGATAAGATTTTTTAGTACAAAAGCAGCAATGGATGTCTGGCAATACTGTTACGTAGAATCAGAACAGACACATGCTTTGACACACGATACCTTTGACTTTGTAACTGCTATAGTTCAGACTTAACAGGGCTAGGTTAAATCTTTTTCTCGGATATTTTTCAAGTAACATGTTTGTTATGTTTGTTTTCAGTACTCGTATTTATTTTATTTCAGTATTTAAAAATTTTATAAATAAGAAAGAAATTAGTAAAAATTTAAGGAATGTTAGTTATGAAAGAAACTCTTGTGCTCGTTAAAGAAAGTTAATTTTGTAGGCATTAAGGCTCGTATTTATAAAACGATCTCAAGATTGAGAGCAATATTAAATATGGATTTGACAGACCGTTTTGTACTGAAATGACATTTCTGATACGAACTCAAACTCGCTGTCACTCTTGAGAGCTGATTATAAATACGGGCCTAAGCTTTCTTCTTGTTTGTTTCAGAGCGCAAGTTAAGCTATCAGTCATGGTAAGGAACTCTCCCGTTTAAACAGTTTCAAATGTTTTAACACCATACAATATGTAGGAAGTGTTTGACGGACTCCTGCTAAATGGGTAGATGATATTATAAGACCGGCCTTAGCGGCGGACCCAGGGGAGGGAATGGAGGCCTGTGTCCAGCAGTGAACATATGAGTATACAGACTGATGATGATAATGACTTACCCCACAGTGCAATGAGCAGCCGTCAGCACGTATCTATTGCTGATGATCGAGCCGCCGCAGAAGTGCGAGTTGAAGATGCTCCTCAGAGACGCCTGGTAAGGAACCCTGCCGTCTGGGGCGTCCTCGCCTCCGACGATCCTGACGTCGTTTCTTAGACGAATGTCATACGGGATGTTGTAGGCTATGGAAAATGAAACACATTAAAAGTTATCTACAGAACAGTTAATATAAGTACTTTGATATCTCTTAAAATATTTTAAGTTTATGAATTCTGTGTATAAAATACTAGCTTTATGCACTAGCATTCACTCGCGGCGTGATGAAATTTCCCATATGACTCTGATATAATATTTTCCCGCGGTAGCTTGTGTAGTTAAGAGTGAACGTAGCTTTATAACGGTGTTTTTTTTAATCGGTCCAGTAGTTTTAAGTTTATTCGTTACAAACATACGTATACAAAGATAAAAATATTTCCTCTTATAAGAAGTACTTTAGATAAAGATGATGTGCTCAAGTGTTAATACGGTTTTTGTGCAGGTATCGGGATCTGTCAATATCTCTTTTCGAAATTAAAACATTAATAATAAACTTACCCTGGATTCCCAGAACACAGAATATTAAATTGAGACAAAAGTAGGAATTCATTGTGAAAATAACTATTAAAATTTCAACTAATAACTATTAAAATTTAAAATTTCAATTGGATGGAAATGTCGGAAGGGGAAGGCCTCGACACACGTACTTGGATCAAATCGGGGACGTCCTAAAAAAAGGTCAGGTCAAGAGTACCCTAAACCGACGAGCGTGTATGAAAAGATTAATGAACGTGGATGAAGCGAAAGAAGTATGTAAGGATCGTAGCAAGTGGAAAGATGTGGTCTCTGCCTACCCCTCCGGGAAAGAGGCGTGATTATATGTATGTATGTATGTAAATTTCAAATTAAATTTCGCAGTAATGCTGTAGGGTTTCTAATAGCACTTAATAAGTTATTTAGAAGGCATCCTAGCTTTTATAGTAATTTCAAGATTGTTTGATATCTATTATTAATGTCATCTAGACCACTCAAGATTATGTGCACAAGTCTGTACTAAGTATCTTAAGTTTTACGTATTAATATTACAATCAAATACTCTCACTTATGATGATGGGTTATTCTGCTGCGCTCTAGAATCTTAATCGACATAAAAGATCGCCATTGGTGGTGGAGTACTAGTCAAAATTAATACCGGGTGTAAGGGACAGCTTCCCGCAAACTGATAGACTGACTGGGTTGCTCAGTCAGCGAAACTAAACAACTTTCACCAGGAAATTCTTTCAGGAAATGAAAAAAGATTTGGCTTTTCTGTACAAATTGTCTGAACGAGGTGGTCATTTTGTATGGGAAACTCAAAAAAGAAAAAAACTGAAAAAAACATCCTGGCTTAAGATGTTCAGTTTCGTTGACTGAACAACCATCTATCAGTTTGCGAGAAGCTGTCCCTTACACCCGGTATAATATTCTACGGAAAAACCGATCGACACGCTAAGATGAAGAAGAAGAATAAGTTTCGCACTCTTTTGGTTTCGGACCTCTATGCTAATTTACGAAGTATACGTGAAAATTGTATGGAAGCTTATTCGAAAATCATTTCGAAACGGACTCACAATGACATCACAGAGAGCAATATCTTTAGAGCGCAGTGGAAATAACCTCTTGTAATAACGTTTAAAATGTGATAATGTCCGTATTGGGTATTTACGCTGCCACTTCATTGGACAATGACTGGTTAAGAATAGTGTTATAAGTGCTTATGAACTACCTGTGTCTGAGTTTATTTTGTAACGGGACTTACCTACTACTTAGGTAAAAAGTAGTATATGCTCAATCACCATTTTATACGTATACATACCTAGTATTGACGCCTTTATATTGTACGGTAAAAAAGTTTATTCATAATGTGACTTAAGGTCAGTTCACACCGACGCGGTCCGAAGCTGCTTGAAGATGCTAGTAGGAAGTCGAAGTGACGGACTGCGACGCCGCCGCGAGGAATTTTCGACTACTGTCATTGAAATGTAGTCAAGCTCTTGTAAAGTACGCGCCGCGTCGCGACCCTAATAGTCATGTCATTGTATTGCTGCAGTGATAGGTTTTCCGTCCAGCATATGCCTGGGAAGTAAGTTTTTTTTTCAACATGAAAGCATCAAACGTATCTTTTTTTATATTCCGACCCAAACAGATGACATGCGACGATAAGCCGACAATAGGAATTCGTTTGATTCTGTTTTGGTGGGGTCGATATGAATTATTAATGATTGCAGGACGTGTTACACTGATATTGGTTTTTGATGCCTATCTACATACAATATAGGCATATGTATGTATAATTACACCTTTATCCCTAATGGAATAGGCAGAGCGTCAACGACTAAGCCTCGTATTTATAAAGCTCTCTCAGGGTTCAGAGCAATATTAAGTATGGATTTGACAGGTCGTTAAGGACTGAAATGACATTTCCAATACGAACTCAAACTCGCTGTCACTCTTGAGAGCCGATTATAAATACAGACAAGTTTGAGGGTTTTAACCGGTTATTAAGATAGAAGTATACTGCTATAGTGACAGGTTGTCAGCTCATTGCATCGCCTAAATTATAATACACTGGAAGCCTCGAATCCTTTAGTTGGTTGTTTCAGCATGCCTGGCAAGTTCTTCGAATTTCTATCACGCCCAGTCCAGCAACGCCACGCTAGTGTGCCTACCTACTAAGCACCGTATTTATAATCAGCTCTCAAGAGTAACAGCGAGTTTGAGTTCGTATCAGAAATATCATTCCAGTACAAAATTACCTGTCAAATCCGCACTCAATATTGCTCTCAATCTTGAGATTGCTTTATAAATACGTGCCTTAAGTAAATACGACTCGCGTACGACTGATAAGCCTGCGATAGGCAGGCGTTTATCCTGACACGTTTGTTGACATCTACAGTTGATAGAAGGAGACGATACTAGTCTTCTTTCTAGCCTTTTTTCCCGTATATCACGGGGTCGGCTACCTAATCTAGGGTATTGAACGAGGGTACTGGTTTTTACACAGAGCGACTGCCATCTGACCTCCGCAACCCAGAAGGGAAACCAGACCCAATCCTAGATTAGGTTTTTTTCATACACAACCTTTAAATTTCTTCGTAGGTGTGTGCAGGTTTCATCACGATGTTTTCCTTCACCGTAAAAGCGGCGAAATAAACGTACATATGAAATTCGAAAACCGAAAAACACATTGGTACGTGGTTGGGACCTCCTGCACAGAAGGCCGCGGCCCCCTCCACTACACCATCCGGGATTATTAAGGAGACGATACTAGTAGGAAATTCAATATCTTAGCACTCACGTAGCACAGCCTGTTATTACCTGCAGTACCTAGTTACGTACAGTCAGCGTCAGAAGATATTGCGTATTCATTCATACATATTGGGAGATTTCCCTTGAAAATTAAAAAGTTGCCTCTGTTGTTCTGTTTAACGTAGCTTTACTATAATGACATGGCATTTTTTCATAAAACATACAACCCATACAACCGAATTGAGAATCTCCTCCTTTGTTTTGGAGTCGTTTAAAAAAGGAGTCATTCACAAATGAGACGTGAAGATAAATATAAAAAATAAATATAAACATTCGGCGTCAGATAGGAATAAAAACTTTCAAGTTTTCGAGTTTACTGAGGCACGAACTTAGTATGTTTTGCCTTTGTACAACTTTTCAATAACATTTCTTTGATATTCTTCAATTTCATAGCCGGCTTAACCTGATTATGGAAAACTTCAGTAAAGTTTTGAACAGCTTACTTGAAAAGGGTACAATTCTTGATCTTAATAATATTTGAAGTTGATTTTTATCTCCTTGATTAATTTCTACGTAATAATGCTTTACGTAACTCAGATGTATTTAGTTTAGTTTAGTTTAGTTTATTTATTTCACAATACAGTAGTATTTATTACGTTATAAGTAATAACTCAGATGTTTTGAATCTATAAAAATGATTTATAAAAAATATTTACAAAGACCGACGCCGCGAGTTATAAATTAGGTTGATTAAAAATTCCATTTACCAGCACACATGACTTAACACCCTCCTACAAAAATAATAAGCTGCCGGATTAAATAATGTTAAAACATAAATAATATAAAAATAATAGTAGGTGTATAGAAATTTAAGCTGAATTTAAGATTATGTATTTTAGGTTTACTCAAATAAAACCTTATGATACCTTTGAATCAAATATGTCTTAAAAAATTTAATATATATAAGTAGTTTCACTGTCAATATGATGAATTAGATGAGAAGATTTAATAAACTACAAGCAACTACAAGTAAGATTAATAAAGGTCAAGTTACAAAATACCTACGGCGTAACACTTCTACGTAGTAAATGCCTACGACCTTTGTAGCAAAAGCTTTCATAACCTTTCTAAGCCTAATCAACAATCACTTCAATACCAGAACTTCAAATCAAATTTGCAATCGTATTAAAATTGGTCTTTCTAACCTCATTTTCCGCCAATGAGAATCGCTTTGGGCCCGCTGACCGCATTCTCCGCCAATGGGAATCGTTTTCCCGCCGGTGTAAACGCCATTACTGCTAATAGCCCACGGTACGTGATCGGTTTCTACCTGTGAAATGGGCCGTAAGCTTAGCTCCGAGGTATTTTAATCGTCAAAGCTTTGGAAGGTTTTTGGTTAGTTTGTAGGTAGTTTTAATTGTTTTGTGGCGAAATGGTTTCAATTTTATTTTGACCCGATTTACCACCCTAAACTCTCACAAAATATAAGATTTGATATATCACCATCAATGTCAGGTATATTTAATGGCTCGATTCGTAACCATCCCGACTTAACTAAAATTATTGCCATCCCGTTATATTTTCTCATGAAAGAAAGTGACAGGTATGGACTTATATTAGTTAAGTCACGTTTTTTGCACCCACGAATTGCTACCATTAATATTCAATGTTACTTAATATTGAAAGGTTTTTTTTTTTAGTTTGCTTCAACTTAATTGACCCACTTATTTGAAACCATGGCAATGTATAATAAGTAATTTATTTGAACAAATAAAGCTATTCCGTTACACGGGGAGAGTGAATTGAGAGTAGCCTCGATATTAATTGAGATAAATTTAATATAAGGGCCCGAGAAGGGAAAAGGTCAGGTAGAGTTTTGTTTCTTTTTTAAAGTAGAGAAATTGAAATTAATACAATTTTGAGTTTTATCATAGATACAGCAGATATTACTATTAAGTCATTTGAAAGGGATACGCGGGGTACTCACTGTACATAATACCATAATTACAATTTTGTCTATGATAATACGATACACATTTATATCTCAACGTTTGTCAGACGTGGCGAAAACGCCTTTGATTAGGCGTTTTACGCTCTGCCTACCCTTTAAGGGATAAAGGCGCGACTTTGTTCGTAGTTTTTTTAATCACAGCATTACTATAGTTATGAACGTATTATGATGGTTAAGGTTTTTGGGTCTTACCTAAGCTGACGACTTTCTTACATGAATAGTAACTCTGGTGGCTTGAACTACCAATTAAATGTAAAAAAAAAAATAAGATGTGTCCCATTGTCCATGTCCAATGTATCTAGATTGGTGCGTAAGTATGTGACTGTATACATCCAGCCCCCGTAGCATGCAGCCGCGATGAGGCCGTGATAGCCATTTTATCACACATTTAATCGCATCTATCTGTCAAAATGTATGGGAGTTTGACAGATAGATGCGATATATTCGTTATCGCGCGGTGGCATGCTACAGGGGCAGATGTTTCACTGTTTCACCCTACATTTTTGATGTGTCACAATTTGGGGACACGTAAATATTCAAGTCAGGCCTGTTTTGTAATTCACAAGGGTGGAAAATGAGCAGAACATAAAGGGAACATGTATTTTTAGATGTCGCCGTAAAAAAAAACCAATTTCTTATGGTCTAGTAATTAACTGTTTATACATACATACATACATAAAATCACGCCTTTATCCCTAATGGGGTAGGCAGAGCAAAAAACGACCTAAATATAAGTCATTACGCCACGTCTGACAAGTTTTGAGGGTTAATACAGATGTTAAATATGTATATTACTAAAATGACGGGTTGTCAGCCCATGTGTTGCCAGCCCAGCATGGAAGTAAACCTTAAACCTAAAAATACTCCGGATAAAAAATCACTAAAGATTAACTGTGATCAACACATTGTATCACCGTCGGATTTACTGTCCATTAGCTTGATTAAATATTGTGATAAGTTAATGCCATGGATAAAACATGATAGAAAACCTTTGTACTAGTTAAGAACCTAGATTTTTTCATCATGATTATAAAAATATTAGTGTGATGTAAATTCATTTCATTCCTATTAACCTAGTTGCCATAGATATGTGTCATAGATTTTATTTAAAATTTATTTGAAAGCATATAATAATAAAGAAAATAACGTTTAGACAATAATTTGTAAATATTTTTTATAATGTACTTATAATATTTGTTAATTATAAAACTTTATTTGTTATTCAAGGTTTTTAAAGCAATATTCAAGTGGATTTTGATAAATTACCTACTTCTCTGTATGTTCGTAATATAAAGTAAGTATCTAAACTTATAAAATCGTTTGTCCTTACTGACTGACTGACTGACTGATTCATCAACGCAGAGCCTAAACTACTAAAGCTAGAATCGTGAAATATGGAGAGCAGGTTCCTTTTATAACGAAACCTACCACTAAGAAAGGATTTTTGGATTTTCCCCCCTGAAAGGGGTAAAAAGGGGGTGTGAAGTTTGTATGAAAGTCCGTCAATTTTGAAGGTAGGATCTTCTAATTTTGTATTTAGGGTAATGATTTAAAAGTAATGAATACGTGTTTCAGCGTTTTTGGATTTTCTACCCCTAAAAGGGTTAAATACGGTATGGAAGTTTGTATGGAAACTCCGTTAGTTTTGCAGTTAGGATCTTAAAATTTTGTATTTAGGCTAATGATTTAAAAGTAATGAATACGTGTTTCAGCGTTTTTGGATTTTCTACCACTAAAGGGGTTAATAGGTGATGAAAGTTTGTAATAATATCAACAGCTCTTTTTCTTGATTTCTAACCATTGCAAACCTTTTTATTCAAGAACTTCTTAGAGCAAATTTGTTTTTTTTTTTTTTTTTTTTTTTTCATTCATCCTTTATAGGATAGGCAAAGGAACAGAGCCATACAGCCTCGTCTGATTTTTCAAATCATCTTGAATTTGTTAATTTTTAAGGCATAAGCCAAGTCTTCAGTATATTATCATTAAGGCATTTAGCCAAGTCTTCAATTTTCTTTTGATAAGGCAGTGTAGCCAAGTCTTCAGTAAATAACGTAATAAGGCAATATTGCCATGTCTTGTTTTGATAATTTGACAGATTATAAATTTTAAAATTAGAACGTCATCGAACCAGACTAACTTTTTTTAACCAACTTCAAATAAAAAAAGGAGGAGGTTCTCAATAAGGATGTACGTTTTTTTTATGTACCTATGTTACCTCAAAATTCCGTAATTTATTTTATCCGATTTGAAAGATTCTTTTTTTTATTAGAAAGGGTATATTTCAATGTTAGTTTCCCGTCCAGCAAAATCTAATTTTGATCGTGGGATCCATGAGAAATGACGGAAACTCCTCAAATTTTATAGGCACACATATATCTATTTTGATATTTTAAGTTAATCTGATGTGGAACTAAGAGCACAACGAAATTATAAGATGCATCGAGATAGGTACCAATTTTACGAAATTTACTCACCATAATGAGCAATTTTTGGTTAGTATAAATCAACGAAAAGGGGTTGAAAGAATCTTGCAAAAAATATATTTTTGTACTATCCTTTTAACTACCATTGTTTTTGATATCCCACTCGATAGGTTCAGCCTTTTTTTGAGATACGTGGTAACAAAGAATAGGGGATGGTGCTTGCCTCTTTCGAGCATTATCATCCATCACTAATACATTAATTAAAGAGTTGTAAGTATATATGTGTTGTGTATGTATGTTAGTTTATTTGTTTGTTTCTTAATTTGTCATCATTGAACTCGA
>JARACY010002915.1:0-37746 GCA_029255725.1 Scrobipalpa atriplicella | reverse complement strand
GACAGTAACTAATATTTACTATTACCATGGACAAATAAAACAAACAAGTTTAACCAACCGCGCTCAGACCCGTTCTAATACAATAATAAAACAAAGAGGACTGATAACCTCCCTTATAAACTGCGTACACCGCTACTTAGCAGTGCCATCTATTGACATTAGAGAAATATTGTGTAAACTGAATATGTATTTTAATTCAGATGTTTTAAACAGCATTTCTCATTGTGTATTTCTACTTTAAAAATCTTAAAAGATAATTTGGTTCAAGTTGTTATTGATTTTTTCAATTTTATGACCTATATTAACAACAGACTCTTCGTTTGCTCGCATTTTGACCTTTTTATCGAGTATCGAGGTACGCTCTCTAGTATGGCGGTTAGCAGTCCTCTAGAGTATTTAGTCCATGCTATTACTTTAAAATACTTACAATAACAGCCCATGTGATCACATATTTCGCCATGACTGTGTACTCTTCTACTAGTTCTGCTAAATAGTATAGACCAGCAGCTGAAAACATACGATTTTTCGGTCAGAGAGTCAAGTTCAAAAAAGAAAAATTGTACTTTGGACTTAAAAAAAATTCATACGAAATTGACCCCCTATGAAATTTTTCTAAGTCTTTTTCCATAGTGCCCCAAAGGCTACACTCCAACCGAATTTGCTGATAAGAATGCGATTTCATGTCAAAAATTTATAGCATCTTACAATACTGATATTACTAAGATATTATACAATAAATTGTAGTAAGGCTAACACTCCTGATAAATAGAATATAGAGAATTGGGAAAACTAATTTACCTCGTTATTTTCAGTTATTTCAAGAGAAGAGGCCTTACTTTTAGGAATAATAATGAACAGCAAATTCGCAAACTAAAAGTAAGTTTTATAAATAAATTACTTACCTATAGCGCAGGTGAGGAATATAGCCTGCACTACCATTGATAAAATACTTACTATATACAAGAACCACATTTTTAAAATGTATTTTAGCGTTTGTTTTGGTATTTTTCGCAAATTCTTCGCGACGCCGTAGGTTATACGCGTTGTCAAACAAATGTCAATGTCAAATCACAAATGTTTTTTTAACAATTCTCCCATTTGGAAAAGCAAAGAGCGTGAGCCCAGTCTTCAGTGTTATTTTCTTCAGTGAACTTAAATCTTGACATAAACTTTTTTAGCAGCACTGTCAGTGAAATAATCAGGAATAACGATTAATTTATGATTATGACATCTTTCAACACCCTTATTTTATCAATTATACACTCTGTATAACTTCGCCATACACCCCGTATCTTAGTTGATTTTAACACCCTGTATATCTCTTTCCCATGCACCCCTTATAGTTGATTTTAACACCCTGTATGACTTTCCCATACACCTCGTTTAGTTGCCTAACTTCCTGTTTGTGGAATAAGTAAAAAACTTTTTAAAACAAGCTTTTATCTTAAATGCGCTAAAAATAATAAAATAAAATTTTCCTTTAAAACTTTTTCTATCAATTTACAACGGCATTACATAATTTTTATAATATAAAAGCTTGTCGCGAGATTTAACACAAGTTATGAGGTTAAGTATGTGATTTGTTTGTTTATCTACACAAGCTTTTAGCAATCTCGCGACAAGCTTTTATATTATAAAAATTATGTAATGCCGTTGTAAATTGATAGAAAAAGTTTTAAAGGAAAATTTTATTTTATTATTTTTAGCGCATTTAAGATAAAAGCTTGTTTTAAAAAGTTTTTTACTTATAATTTATTTTTTACATTTTAGTCACACAGCAACTACCTACTTCAAAAACACATGTGAATTAATTGTTTAAAACAGTTTAAAACTATTCTTTTTCTTTGAGGGGGGCGGATGCGACCTCTTCCATCCCCCCAGTCGAGATGCATCGAAGCGGCAACGACTTCAAAAATTGTTCTTATCCTGTAATATTTATTTTCCTGTGAGGGGGGGGCAAGCCCCCCTCAACCCCCCAGTCTCGCTACGTTGACTACTTTCGAAACACGTTTTAACTTTTCTCCTTCTGTGTGTGTAAACCCCTCTCACCACCCCTAACGAGATGCACCATAGTGGCAACGACTTTGAAGTCGTTTGGCGAACTGTTTTAATATTTTTTTCTGTGAGGGGGGCAAGCTCGTCATAATGTATAATAGAAACTGCTCAAGACAACAAATATAATGAGCCCACACTCGACTATCTTAGCACTTTCGACGAGGTAGTTCCGATGGCTATCAGTCGGCTTCTTCATTAGACCCTCGTCATCATGTGCAATAGAAACTGCTCAAGACAACAAATATAATGAGCCCGAACTCGGGTATCTTAGCACTTCCGACGAGGCAGTTCCGACGGCTTCCTGTTGGCTTCGTCATTAGACCCTCGTCATCATGTGTAATAGAAACTGCTTAAGACAACAAATATAATGAGCCCAAACTCGGCTATCTTAGCACTTCCGACGAGGCAGTTCCGACGGCTTCCTGTTGGCTTCGTCATTAGACCCTCGTCATCATGTGTAATATAAACTGCTTAAGACAACAAATACAATGAGCCCAAACTCGGCTATCTTAGCACTTCCGACGAGGCAGTTCCGACGGCTTCCTGTCGGCTTCGTCATTAGACCCTCGTCATCATGTGTAATAGAAACTGCTTAAGACAACAAATACAATGAGCCCAAACTCGGCTTTCTTAGCACTTCCGACGAGGCAGTTCCGACGGCTACATGTCGGCTTCGTCATTAGACCCTCGTCATCATGTGTAATAGAAACTGCTTAAGACAACAAATATAATGAGCCCAAACTCGGCTATCTTAGCACTTCCGACGAGGCAGTTCCGACGGCTACCTGTCGGCTTCGTCATTAGACCCTGGTCATCATGTGTAATAGAAACTGCTTAAGACAACAAATATAATGAGCCTGAACTCGGCTATCTTAGCACTTCTGACGAGGCAGTTCCGACGGCTACCTGTCGGCTTCATCATTTGACCCTGGTCATCATATGTAATAGAAACTGCTCAAGACAACAAATATAATGAGCCTAAATTTAGATATCTTATCACTTTCCATGAGGGAGACCCAGTGGATATCTGTCAACTCAATCAAGAGATCAGCTCGATGATATCATAATATTGCATTGTCACCGGATTAACATAAGTGTGCAAAATTTCAGCTCAATCGGTTGAAGATAACTGCTTCAAAAATGAGTTGCAAGATTCCACCCGAACACACATAGTTAGTTAGTTAGATACAGTGCAAGTTAAATAAAAGCTTTAAAAAATACCCCCGTTCCAAGTATCCTTACTAGTCTAGTCGTACCAGTAGGTAGGGATACTGGAAAATCTACCTTTTGAAAAGATACCTTTACATCCTGTCTAATTATCTTAACTTGACACCCTCTACACTTAACAGAGAACAGAAAGGGAGGGCAACACTTTTAGTTGAGATTTAGTCAAGTCATGCTCTCCAAGAATCGATAGCAGTATTATAAACTGCCTGTAGTCATATTGTCATCAAGTAAAATAAAATCACTCATTATTTAACACATTTTCGCTGTTTATTAAAACAAATTCAGTAAATTAATCAGATCAAATAGGTACGTAATTTTCTTACCACATACGATAGGTAGGTACGTAGTTACATGGAGGAATGGTAGGTTAGGTTAGGTTAGGTTAGGTTAGGCTTGGTATAGGGTCACAGATACCTTACGGCGGCGGACGCCCTGGGATAGTTTTTATCATTTATAGCCCCATAAGTAATCTGTTTGTCTGAAATGCAAAATATTAAACCACCTTCCATAAAAATGAACATTTCACGATTCTTCAGATGCATTTGTTCATTAGCTTCTGCTTTTCTGTAAGGACGCAATGTTTTAGAAATCACGTTTAGGAAAACCCGTGCATGGTTTTTCTCTGGGTTGACAATAAGATCCATCTTTCGGTGGCAAAGGGATCGGGCAACCATGCTTCGGGCACTGAACTGGTGGTCTCGGGTGCTTTTTTGGTATCGGCCAGCTTGGGATCGGAGTCCAAGGTTTAAAAGTCCTTCCTCCAGTACATAAAAAATCACCATGTTTACCATCAACAAAAGGACTTTGCAAGCACTCTCCGAGAAAATCTCCGTCCATAATTATGCAGTTTGAAGAGAGTACATTAAAATTATCAGTACATTTGCAGTAAGGATCTTTTGTTTCATTTGAGAATACAGATGCAGTAGGATCAATTCCTGGAGAACGTCTCTTCTCATGATCTGATAATTCTTTCCTGGGATATTTCGGACCTTTATATGCAGTGTCTCTCACGTTTAGTGATGAGCTCTTATGAATCCGGTTATTCCGTCTCATGTTCAGCGGTCGGTATACTGTTATGAATTTTTTCTGATGTTCTAACCGTTTTTTAATACGCAGCAACTTTTGCTCAATTGATCCAGGCAAATAATGTTTTTCGTAAATTGGTAGAGAATCGGCCAAACTGGATTGATCTGTATTTTTTGTTTTGAGTGTGTACGGAAGAAAAGCATTGTCATCGGAAGGAAGTTCAAATTTCATCTGATGGTCTTGTTGCGGCTCCACAGAATCTTTACCAGATCTCTGATAGACGGTCGTTTGCATCGGATCCACATAATATTGGATTTTTCTTGAAGGATCAAACGCAGGCTGATATTGATAGTAATATGACCATTGGTTTCTGTAATATGGATTACTGTAATATGGATTACTGTAATATGTCGTAGCAATTGGAGCCATATTGTATGCGAGTTTACCTCGACCTTTAAGAGAAGGAGAATATTGTTTTCCCATGGCTTCCGGTGTAGTATACGGATGGATATATTGCAAAGGTTTTGTTGAATATTGCATAGCATCTTGTGAAACTACATTTTGTATATTTTCTGTCTCATTTGGGTTGTTTTTTATAACCTGTGCCACATTGGCATCACCTTGAGTAACAGATTGGCTTTCGACGACTCCAGAGGGATGGGAATTTGAAGATTTATACAGTGGTGCCACATCATGTGTTGTCTGACTAGAAATATGTAAATTGTCTATTGGAGTTGGATGTATTTTCTGAGTTGAATATTGCGTCGTAGAATCTTGTGGTACCAAATTTTGTAACGAATATGAAGAATTATTTGGAATATTTTCATAATCTGGTTTTTGTAATGTTTCTTTCAAATGTTGGTCAGCAGAGTCTCGTGGTATCATATTTTGAGAAGCATTTGTAATATTAATAGTTTGAGAAGTATCTATTGAATCTGATTTAATTTCGTGTTGTAAATTTTCTGTCACAGCATTGAATTTAATATTGGTTAACATAGCGCCGTCATGTGGAGATAACGGTCTTAGTATTGGTTCAGAAATAACTTCTTTTTGAGCTATTGTTGGCTGTATAGACGCAACGTCAACGGGTGGCACTTTAGTCAGAGTATCTTTAGGGAAATCTGATTTCCTAAAATCAACTTTTATATTCAAAATAGTAGCTGCGTTGCAAGGAGATTTCTTTAAAAACAATTTCATCTGTTCGTTGGGAGAAATATGAGGTATTGATACATCATTTGATTCTACGACTTCTTGCTTAGATGCTAGATTTTTTTGAGTTTCAGTTTTTGGAGCAGTAATTAAAACTTCCTCAATTGTGTTTTTATTTGGATCTAATGAAATTTTAACATGAGCTTGAAGAGATAATTTCTTTTTTATAAATCCAGCAGCAACTGTACCGTATATGGATTTTTGCTGTGGTGCCATTTTTGCATCAGTAATAATTGTATTACAAGCGGCAGATGTTGACATATCTTGTTCTTTGAAATCAATTTCTTTCACCGACTGCATGGTTGCTGCATTATCAGAACAGTCACTTTGCAATAATTTCTTGTGTGTTTTTAGTAATGACTGCAATGTTGGTTTATCAGATGTTTCTGCGATTTCTGGCTTAGATGAACTGTATGGATGATTACTAGAATTGATCGGTGTTACTTTGTTTTTCTCAGGACCTTGTTCCGTCTCTTGAAGTTCTTTTATGTTTAAAATAGTTGAAGCATTATTGAGATTGTAATCTTTTGAAGATTCTATAGGCCTAACTTTGTTATTTACTGATTCACTGACTTTTTGGTTATTTGCACCTTTATCACCAGTATTTAGTTTCATTTTAAACTTATTTTCAAGTTGTAGAGATGATTTATATTCGTGATGAGCAACAACAGCCTCGTTTGTAGATAATTTCTCTGAAGCAGGTTGAACCAAATTTTTTAAAAGATTTAAACTTCTAGGAATCAGAATTCTATTATGTTTGTGTGGTTGTCCCTTATTTAAATTGATTTCTTTTACATTTAGCTCAGTAGTCGTACAATCATTGCTAGTCATGTTTTTCGAAGATTCCTTAAAATTTGTTTTGTTTTTCCAAAATTTTTTCACAGTACTGGGGCTGTTTGAAGAATCTTCCAACAGCAATTCTTTCTTATTTGCATTGTAAAGAGAGTGTCCCCAAAATAATCTCGAATATCGTTTTGGACGTAGCTGTAGCGCTAATTTATTATCAACTGATTCTCTAAAGACACGTTTCTCAGATCCATCTTTCTGCAATTCAGCTTTTAAAGTAGAAACAGAAATGGATGGGCTATTAATAGCGTTTGGGTTTATATCTACAGTGGGACAAACGTCAGCTTGTTTTGTTTCCGTAGATGCTCCTTCTGTGTTGTGTAAGCACGATTGCTTTTTTGGAGCTATGAGTTCTGCATTTATTGAAAGAGTTTTATTTTGTCTGTTTGCAAAATTACTAGGGCTGTGTGCTGAATCTTCTAAAGGCATATCTCGTTTATTTGTATTATTAAGATTTGATAGTGGTCTGTGGTATCTTATTGAAGACTGCGTTGTTTCTTCATGGACTGTTTCTCTTATGTCTTGCTTAGGTGATTCTACTTTCTCTGATTCTACACTTAAAGTGGTAGTAGATCCTTTCGTCTCGGTTTTTAAAATTGTATCTAATTTAGGTCTAATGTCAGCTTGAAGAGATGGTTTTATTTTTTCAGGTTGAATGGCGCATTTAAAGCATTCGGACAATGGCTGCGGAGAAATCTGGTCTGTGTTTATCGTAAAAGTTGGATTATTTAGGCTAGGCGGATTCAATGTATCATGGCCTAGAATTTCTTTCCCGTTTGAATCAAATTTCTTTAATTCTGGCGTAGTTAAATCATTGTTCAGACAATTTTTTTGTATTAACATTTCTTTAACACGGAAATGTGTCTTTTTTGCGTTCAGGGTAGTTTCAGCAGCACTGGATTTGTTTATTGGGGTTTGTTTATACATTTGATTATTATTAAAATCGACTTCTTTTTCAGTATTATTATGACTTCCTAGTCTACTAAACACTCCAAAATTTGTTGAAGGTCCCGAAGGTTTTTCTTTACTTTTTAAATTATTTTCTTTGACTTCCAAAATAGTTGCGGCACTGCTAGGCGAGTTTCTCATAAATGATTCCATGTGTTCTTTTGGAGAAGACTGGAGCGTTTTTTTTAAATCAAGTGGTCCTAATTTAAGATAAGATAAAGCAGTTTCATTCATTATTTTGTTTTGACCACCTAAATTACCTGAACCAGTCTCCTTTTGATTTTTGTCTGATTTTGGTTTCATGGCTTTCATTTCAGCCTGTAGCCTCTCTACATATTGCAGTTTTTCATTTTTGCGAGAAACCTTTTTAGAATTCAATCCTTCGGTAGCTTTTTGCATATTTAAAGTGATTTTCGCAGTAGGATTATTTGTTGCAATTTTATTGAAATCGGAAGGAAGAAATAAATTTTTGACAGTTGATATAAATTTAAAAACTGCAATTTGAGTTGTATCTAAAATGCGATCACTGTCTACATTGGTGGAATAAATGGTTTTGGTACATTCAGCTTTTTTAGGTTTTGCTAATATTTGTGAATCATCAATCTTCTTATTTGTTTCTACAAATTCTATAGGAATATTCTGGTTTTCAGATACAAGATTTTCTATGCTCTGACTATCTGTGTTAGTGGATTTATCTAATTTATTAATTATATTTGGATTTGCATTCTCATTAAAGGATAAACCATCGTTATTAGTCGTACTTTCATCATTCTTGAATTTGCAAACAGCATCCCTCAGACATGCTGTACCGTCGCATAAACTTTTCTTTTTAGAAAATTCGCTTGTGTGTTTCTTCCTGCACCCCAAGTACGATACTGAAAAATAAGCATTAAATGTTTTGATAACTTTTATTAATACTTGGAGCTTGCTACTTCTTATGATTTACTTATCAATAATCACTTTACAGAGCCGTAAAACATTTTTGCTTTTGTTACCTATTTGTTTTATTATTAATGGACTCTCCAAACCTTTCGATCCTTCATCCTAAATCGGATGAAAGCGGACAATAGGCATGTTGCTGGGTGGCTAAAAAAAATCAAGACGTTTATAACTTTATACCTTAAAACTGATGGCTAAAATCCTGTGGATCTCATTCATCATTTAATGATTATAGAAGTTATTGATTTGAGTAGTCAATATTTACAAGACAGTGACGTCATAAGCCTGTATTTTAATACAAAAAATAGTTTTTGACATTTCATAAAGAGTTGCTGATTTGACTAGTGGTCAAATGGCGTATGGTATCGTGGAGGGCAAAACCCGCTATTTGCCTACTAGTCAAATCAGCAACTATTTATGAAATGTCAAAAAGGCTTTTTTGTATGAAAATAGTGAGTTATGACGTCACTCGCAAGTAAATATTGACTACTCAAATCAATGATTTCTATATTTTTAACTCGATTATTAAATCTAAATGTGTATTTATTTTTAAATGATGAATGAGATCCACAGTATTTTAGCCATCAGATTTAGGTATAAAAGTTTTGATTTTTTTAGCCACCCAGTCAACATGCCTATTATTGCCGCCCCTTTCTGTTCTCTCATGATAGAAAATGACAGATCAAAAAATACTTTATTGCTTCTTTACTATACCTACCTTATTTGTAAAAAAACAAAACTGTATATTTTGAAATAATCGGCCCGATTCGTAATCATCCCGACTTAACTAAATCTACAGCAACGAAAGTGAAAGTGGCAGGTATGGACTTATATTAATTAAGTCACGTATTTTGCAACCACGAATTGCCACCATTGTCTTATCTTATCTTACTTACAAAATTAAAGAATTTTAACTATTAATAATAATAGTCCTCCCACCGATTTTCGGTGATGGCTAGTACCTACTATTATATATTCTGTGGTGATGGCGGCCAATCTCCTAGAGATAGGCCAACTGCGCAGGACTAGTCAGTAGTGCCCAAGTGTTTGCGCAATACACAGGTGCACTCCTTCAATCTCTTTTTCTGATGGGACAGACTGACTGACACGATCAGAGAGAAATCAGGCGCAGGACCGACTATTTACATGCCTATCCGACAGAATGGATCATCTTACTTTTCGGATCAGCTTGCAATGTCCTAACCAAACTAGAAACAACAACACAAAGTCGTTGTCCCCCGCCAGGAATCAAACCCGGGACCTCCGGGTCGTGAGCCCATGGCCCAGACCGCTAGACCACGGAGGAAGTTTAAGTATTATGTTACTATTATTATGTTACTCCATTAACCTAACTATTGAATATATTAATATCTGAATCCACACTTTTTTTTTTGTTAACATAACAAACCACCTTGCGCTGAGCTGGTGAAAAAAAATATATCTGAATTTTTTGTATCTAGGTCCTACAGAATCGCAAGGGGCAAACAAAAGAACAATTTTAGATAGTCTCGAGATGAACTAAATAAAGGGAAGCAGAAGACATCTCTCGCGGCTACTGAAACCAGCAATGTCGCGTCGAAAGTGATTTTAGACGGGGATGGGTTTATATCTACCTACTGGCAGAGGCCCCTTCCGGACCATAATGTTGAATCCTCGAATTAGCTACTTTCCAACTAGTCAAATCAGCAACTTTTTATGAAATGTCAAAAACGCTTTTTTGTATGAAAATAGTAAATTATGACGTCACATTTTAGTAAATATTGACTAATCAAATCAATAGCTTAGGTATATACTTTTAATTCGATTATTAAAATCTAAATGTGCATTTTTTTTTAATGATGAATGAAATCCACAATATTTTTAGCCATTAGTTTTAAGTATAAACGTTTTGAATTTTTTAAGCTACCCAGTCAAGTAGGTACCCAAATGTTGAATTCGCAAAATGTTGAATTTGAAGCGCCGCGCCGACTTCGTCGCGCAATCAACGCGGCGGCACCGTCACTGCAGCCTGTACAACACTCAAGGCTGCCGAACCCGTCAAACTGTACGTATACTGCGACACAAAACGTTTGAAACGGAACTAAAATTAACTGACAACACCTAATTTTTCATACAAAATAATCAATGTGTTGCCATATTAAAGCTGCCTGAGCGAAGAAAGTGGCGCCTCCATTTTTGTCAATAGATTTGTGTCGCAGTATATGTGTCCCGTCTCGACTCATCTACCACACCTGAAGACGTCATGGAGCACATACAGAAAATGTGCAAGTATTACCTTCGGGAGCTGACCAATTTAAGGGTCTATGTGCTCGCGGCAACTGTCCCTTTCAAACGAATTACAAAATGCGCGCTCTGTCCTTTTCTAGCATGGGGATGTTTCAAGCCGATTTCATATATTTTTGCATATATCTCAATGTACACAAAAAGTATTGAAAATTATAATTATACGGTGAATTCGATATAACATTTGGTGTTTCTAAGCTCATAGAAATGTCACAGTTGTTGAAATACGGTATTGAGACGCCAGTTTTTCATGATATTTCTGATGATTTCCTGGTGTAATCATTGTATTTTTAGGTTATATCTATGAATCTAGTTGTTCTCCATATTTTAGAGAAGCTAACCATTTATAGATTTATTGAAAATTCAATTATTAACTATCATAACAAAGTGAAATGCCGGACCGTGTTTAACTCGATTTAAAGTACTTCCTTAACAGTGACGATACGACAACTAGAATCCTATAGATCGACATCTTTTAGATCTTTTGTCCCCTTCTAAAAATAGCTGGCGACTTCCTGAGAAGTGATTTCCGGCCAAAGGTTGTATTTAGGCGATATCGATCCCCTGTGCAACGCGAGCCGTCGCCCAAAGTACCTACCTATCTTTATCGATAGCGCCTAAATACAACCTTTGGAAATCACTTCTCAGGAAGTCGCCAGCTATTTTTCTGGGGCTGCTTAGGTAAAGTTAGTTTAGTTAAGGTTCCTACTGAAAACCAGCGCTGGAGCATTATGCTAAGGAGGAAACCTTTTCGGTACTTATCGTGCTATTTAGTTTTTAAGTTGTCTAATTGTTATTACTGGTACCGAATAAAACTTTTATCTATCTATCTAATAATAGACAGCCCATAAAATTTAACCAAAAATGGAGCCGTTATAGAAATATTTTGAGTAGGTACCTAATATATCTTTACTGTTCTTCCTGCGACTATCTAAGTAACTGTTTATTCACTACTTACACCATCTCAATACTTTGGTCCCTTCCCTTGTATCGTCACTTAGGCCCGTATTTATAATCAGCTCTCAAGAGTGACAGCGAGTTTGAGTTCGTATCAGAAACGTCATTTCACCTGTCAAATCCACACTCAATATTGCCCTCAATTTTGAGATAGCTTTATAAATACGAGCCTTATTTTCGGTCTTCGTCGTCGTCTCAGCCGATAGACGTCCACTGCAGGACTTAGGCCACCCCCAAGGACCTCTACGATGATCGGTCTAGCGCCTTCTGCATCCAGCAGCTTCCCGAGACCTTCGCCAGATCGTCGGTCCACCTAGTGGGATGTCTACTTACGCTGCATCTACCGTGCCAAGGCAGCTATTCCAGAGTTGGTCCTCAGAGCAAGCCCTGTCCACTGCCACTTAAGTTGCACAACTCTTCGAGCTATATCTGTGACCTTGGTTCTCCTCCGGATCTCCTCGTTTCGGATTCGATCGCGGAGGGAAACTCCGAGCATAGCCCTTTCCATTGCCCTTTGAGTGACCTTGAGCCTTCTTATCAGGCCCATTGTGAAATGCGGAGGCCACCACTGGCAAAACGCACTGGTCCCCGACTTTTCGGTACTAATATAAAAATACAAAATTGTTTTTACAACTTTAATAATAATAATAATCTCATATCAATTGCAAATAAAATAAAGTAAATAAAGGTACAAAGTTGCCTTGGTTCTTTGGGCAATATTCTGAATGTTTCGAGGATTATTATTCCATTCTGAAAATATTATGTTTAATAAACACTCCATCAATGATTTTCTCCACATGGGTCCTTCTTCTCTTTAGGGAGAACGGGGGGACAAGAAGGAGAGGTAGGTGGATGCGGTGCTGGATAGCAACGGCATGGAGATTGTATCTCGGTTTTACATCCTGGAGATGGCCTTCTTTTGGTTGGATACGCCAACGGAGGCAACGGTGGGCATACACAAGGATTCTTAGCACTAACACCGGCCAAAGACGCGTGTGATAGTGTGCGTGAACTTAAACTTTCTTTGGAAGAAACTTTCATAGAATACGAACTGTGCTCTGTAACATCTACTGGCTTGTCACTCGTATTCTGTGTCTGGTTTTTATCAAGCGATGACATAAAATTTTCCATTTTCTCCAAGCGGCTTCTTTGACGAACTGTTTTCAGTAAAAGAGAAAGAGGTACGTCCTCCTCGTACTTGTACGGTGGTAAAGGATAAATGGCATCTTGAACTTTGCTGTGATCATTTTCTTCGTAAGTACGAGCTAAAACGTCAGCCTCTGAAAATTTTACTGTTGTAGCATCTGATAGCGTGTATTGCTCATTTTCTTTTTTTACAACGTCCGGTATGGTGGTAAAAACTTCCTGCACATTTACGTAATAATTGTATGGTTTATCTTCTAAGCATGAATTAATCCCAGAAACTGTATGTTGTTTTCTATTAACATTTGAATTTGTATTCTTCTTTTCAGTCTGTATGGGGACATTCTCTGTCTTTGCTTTGGCTTTGATACAAGCGGCTGATTTAGCAAATTCTTGAATGTTTGCCTTTTTAATTGTTTGAATATTCATCGCTGACGTTTCAGAATATCTCACTTTCTGCAGCACATCACTGGCCTTGGGAGTCAAAGTTTTACATTTTTGTTGCGAGAAATTTTTACATTTTACTATCTTTTGTATAGGTTTTATAGTTTTCTGTGCAGATTTGATAGATTTTTGATGAGGCATACTATTTCGAAGTTTATTCGATTGCGTGTTCAACTTTTTCTGATTAACATAATTTGCTTGAACCTTGCTAGGCCCTACTAGTATTTTATTAATCGAACCTTTTGTCTGCTCTAAAAGTTTTGATGACACTTTGAGTAAGTTAGGAATAGCCTCTGCTTGAGCTATCATATCTTTTGTTTGCAATTGTAATTTATCTAGTAGTTTCGATGACTTTTTATACAATTCAGGAATTGATTCGTGGCATCTAATAGACTTGATCTTTTTAATTTCATCAACTGTGATTTTACGTGTATTTTTAGAAGTTGTATTTTTCGGTGAAGTTTCAAATAGGTTTGGAATAGTTTCAATATCATTATCGAGTTGTTTTAATGGTTGAATCGTAGAAGTACTAGCAGAGTGAAACGGTGGAGGTATACACGGGTTTTTGAGCATTTTCGAGTGGATTTTCTTTGTAATATTTTGTTCTTCCTGGAATGTCAAAGGGTTTTGTTTCTTCTCTTCCTCAAGTGTTTTTAGTTCTGTTGTGGTTTTCGGATGATACACGTTAGGTATGATTTCGTTTTGGCCATTTAGAGGCTCTAATTTGAAAGGATGAGTAGTAGCTGAATGAAAGCTCCGAGGCATTCCTAGTCCTGACTGATTTTGTCGTATTGATAAATCCTTAGCCTTCTTTATACTTTCCTTTCCAAGTTTATTTTTAATACTCAGTAACTCTGCCCTCGTCATAGGTATATTACATTTATTATCTTTTCCAGTTTCATCATTTACTTTTTCTTCTTCCGGCCAGAAATATCTAATTGCGGCTTCTTTCTTTAATTCCTCTTGCTCATCAATTTCTTCAGTTTGATCTGTAACACAGTTCTTCCATTCTTTTACCTCCTCAGCTTGAACATATGAAGGTTCAGTAGTAAGAGTTCTGTTGTGTTGTGTTACCAGTGTTGGCCATTGGCGATTGCTGAGTCCCTCATTGAATCTGCCTGGATGTCCTTTGGTCAGCCCCGCCGCCTCATCAATTACTTGATGGAACGTATTCACAGTTTCTTGTATAGGATAAATGCTTTGTTGTTGATGATTTTGTCTTTCGTACGAATTATTCCATCGATTGTGTGCTGTGCTTTCAAAATTTCTCATACAGTTAAAATTAAAAGTTTGGTTATAATTATTCTCCTTTTCTCTATAACTTCCTCGTTCTTGTAGCATCTCCGTTTCTCTTAAACTCCCTCGTTCTTGTAGCATGTCATGTAAAGTTTTGGTTCGCTGAACATATTTAGGTTTGTATCTTACAGTTTCTCGATCCTCTAGCACTTGGTCTAGTGATTTAGCTTGTGTTACTTTAGGGCAGCTAAGATAATATTTTGACTGCTGAGGAGCTGAACTAATTAATTTTAAAATACTTCTTTTCTGTGTTATTTTTTGGATTTCTTGCCCAATATTCATTTTATTTTCAAGTTTGGTTTGCATTCCAATTGTAATAAGTGTGTCATAAGGATTTAAACTTGCTGGGGTGATAATATTAGTAACGTACGACAAAGGAGTGGCCATTTCCTTTTTCTCTGTTTTATTTCCTGCTGTACTTTTTGATGGACCTACAATAATAGGAGTTACAGCTAATTGTATTCGATTATTTCGTTTGTTTAAATTGAATATTCCTTTCGATTCATTAACATTTCCTACTACTAGACCTTTTCTCTTTATAGTTCTGTTCAAGGAATCATCAAGAGGAGGTATTTCCGTCACTTTTTCATTTGTTTTCGATTCTTTTCCTGTGTCCATCATTGCTACTTTAATTTTAAGAGGTTCCGGGTTGCTTTTTATTTTATTTTTGAATTCTTTTTCATTACACATTATACATTCAGAGGTTTGTTCATTTCCTATATTTCGTTTTACTTTTTTATCATTGGATATTATGAAGCAATCGGGGGTTTGTAATTTAAGATGTTTTACTTTGACACTATCCACACCCGAATTTTTTATTATTTTCTTTTTAGATTTTTTTACTTCATTTATATCAACCGCTTGACTAAGAGCACTTTTTTTAAAAAACATAAGATTTGCTGTTGATTCCCTTTTCGTTGGTCCTTCATTTTGTTTTGCGAGTATATTAGTCGCTTTTATCATTAGAATCCTTGATTTTTTTTTCAAATAATTTTTTTCTTTATCTGAAACTCTTGTTTTATGTTTAGTTTTCTGTTTTTCTATAAGAGTTTTTTTTTTCTTACATAAGACGGGTTTGTGGGTAATTTGTTCATCTTTGCCAGTTTTGTCAGAATTTTGTCCTTTTTCGATGGATCCAAGTACATAACCAGGTGTTATGAATTGAATTAATTGATCTTTAACAATTTCATTTGAAGTACCTTCTATTTTATTACAGTTAAGGACACATTCAGGAGCTACGGAATCAGTCAGTTTATTTTTGCCGGATTCATCTTCAGTTTCTTTTTTGCTGGAATGAAGTACACATCCTGGTTTTATAGATTCACTCAACTTATCCTTAATACGACCTTGTAATGGTTTGTTTTGTGTTTCAGTTTCTTGAATGTCTGCAAGAATACTCCTGAATTCAGCAATATCATCATATGGATAATTTCCTTTTCCAAATATATAATCAACAATCCGCTGCTGGCTTTTACTGGTCTTTTTCTTCGAGCTATGTGATTTCCGAGAATCCTCCTTCGAAGATAGAGCTCTTTGTGCTGAAAAATAGCGAAAAAGGCATAAGGCATGAAAATTGACACCAATATCACAGGTACAACAAAATTTGAAATAAATGGACTCTTTATCTGAACATGTTTCATTCTCGTGCATTTTTCGCCATTTTTTTTTTCTTGGCAGATTTAACACTGGTGTGAAGGCTCAGTGTGAAGGTTGGGCATTTGGGGATTAAATCGAAAAAAGTAGTTTTTTTTCTTTCTATTATTAAGCTGATAAGTATGATGGATGACTATGACTATTGTTCCTCCTACTTGTTTATAACGAAATATTCAACTGAAAGTAATTTTATTAAAAAAACATCAAGAATCAGATGCTTTTAATTTTTTTCTTTAATTATATTCTTACGTACAGAAAACATGTTGTGACATTAATATTTTCATACCCTATTAATTTAAAGATTTATTTTTCTGGAAAATTAAAAAGCAATATTCTACGGGTCGTCTTTATATTAGACACTGTTTATATGTTTATATGACACTGTTTATATTAGACACTTAATAATAAATGACTTATTTTATAAACACTTTAGTCAAATGCGTGGCAATAAACAAATATGGTTGGCAAAGTTAATTTCTGATGTTTGTGAGCTGTTCCAAATTTAATATAGAGCCAACGTACTTTGTTTTTTTTTTGTTAACTACATTTTATATTCGTGTTAACACTCAATACAGAAGCTCTTCTATTCTGGACAAAGCTCGTGTTCATTCTCGACGCATTTCACTAAGTGTTCAGGACATTTGGATGGACAAAGCTATCTCAGCGGTGGACATGGCAAAATTTGGCACACCACATGTCTTTATAATACTGAGCGAGAAACATATACGGTAGAGTTGCTCGCACATTTTGATTCTGCATTTTAATGAGGCCAATTATCTTGATTATACTGATATTTTGGGCCGTTCATTGCTATGTCTGCATCTTTATCTATGTCTTTATGTTGTTACAGGCTGTCCTCCGGGTTTCTCAGAGTCAAAGCTTGGTTTCCTTGATCCTGGACCTCTGCTGCTGCTACAATTGTCTGAAGAACGTATGCTGTTAAAAACACGATTTATTTTAAAGATTGTTCCGACAGCTATTTCTTCAGTATATATTGTTGTGTAAAACAAATAAACTATGTTGTCTGCAGATAGTAGGCGTGTTTTTTGTGGTGTGAATTTCGAAATCTTATCGAGTTTTGGAATTTGAATGAATCAAAACACTAAAGTAGTTGAGTACTTACTGAGTTGTTATTTAGGAATATTTTGCTTCCTCAATATTTGCGATATAAACTGTTCAACTCAACAGTTTGGGTAATATCTTTGAATACACAGAAATATTTGTGAGGGACTTAGATTCGTGAGTATCCTTTAAAATTTCAAAGATATTCTGGTTCCCATATGCTACTATGCGACTTGGATATAAAAGAAGATGGCCGCTTTTGTTGGCTCCATTTAACCTGATTAAATATGCTGCGCTGTCAACGCCTGTTGCGCATGCGCAAGGGGGTGGAGTGCAACATGGAGGCGGCATTTTTTTTTGCTTTGGGCACTTCTTTGGCTTAGGAGGTGGGCACTTAGGAGGCTTAGGTGGGGGGCACTTAGGAGGCTTAGGTGGGGGGCACTTAGGAAGCTTAGGGGGTAGGCAAGGGGACGGTAGATAAGGAGATGGACATGGCGGACATTTTGGCTTAGGGGGCGGGCACGGAGGCGGACATGGGGGACGTTTTGGCTTAGGGGGCGGGCACGGAGGCGGGCTTGGGGGACGTTTTCGCTTAGGAGGCGGGCATGGCGGTGGACATGGAGACGGACATTTTGGCTTAGGTGGTGGGCATTTTGATTTTCGGGGTGGACCCTTGGGCGGGCAAGGACGCGGGCATGGGAAACAAGGAGGACATTTTGGCTTAGGGGGTGGGCATTTAGGCTTATGGCATGGGCACGGACACTTTGAATTATCCTTCTTCTTTTTGCAATTGGGTTGAGGGAAGCACTGGTGCATTTGCATTGCATGCATTTCACTAACATATGAATCGAGTGTCCCTTTGTAGGACTCTATGGCATTTTTGAGACGAACAGTCTTTAACAGAAGCGAAAGAGGCAAATCTTTTTCGGAAGAGAAATTTGGCAAAGGTCCAATAATAGTCGGAATATTTGATTGAACCTTTCCGTGTTTCGGTGAAGCGTAGGAGCGAATTATGTTGGGATCGTTTTTTAAAGATAGTGTATCTGACTTAAGTTTGTTAATTGTAACATACATTTCTTCTAATATTGGTTTCAAAACATCTTCTGCTGATTTTATAATCACTGTCTGCATCGTATCAGGTTCTAATGCATCTTCTGCCTTTTCAATTTTGGATGATTTTAAGGGAAGTGGGTTTTGCTTTTTCTTTCGATCAGTTTGTTCCATTACAGATTTTAATTGACTTTCTTTCACTGCATCTTCCATTTTTGCCCGCAAATCATCAGACGCTTCATAAATTTCGTATTCTTCAACAGCTTGCTCCATCTTTAACTTTGTCGCATCTTCAGAACTTTCTTGTGTTTTTGATGTTAAAGGAAGTGGATCCACTAGCTCGTTTTTTCTGTCGGTTTGTTCTGACACACTTTTAACTTGACTTGATGATTCTATCACATCATGTGTTTTTTCCTCTAGGTCTTCAGATGCTTTAATCATCTCGTATTGTGATACTACTTTCTGTGACAAATCTGACATAGTTGTTATTTGAGGTGTACGATTTTCAACTATATTCTGTCCTGTATCTGCAGGCAAATCTTTTACCTCTAGAGATATTGATTCAGCTGGCTTAGTTTCTTCAGTTTTTGTTTCTGGTGCTTTTATTTCTTGACTAGGTTTAATTCTTATGCCCAGTTCTTCAAGGTACTTTGTTGAAATAAGTTGCTCTTTAGTTTCGGAAAAGTCATTATCTACACTGGGTCCGTCTTTGAATGCATTAGGCATCGTCACAGGATCAATTATTATCGGTTTAATACCGGACAGTTTTTGATCTTTTTTAATATTTTTGGGTACAACATTGGAACATTTAGTTTTTCCGTCATTTTTGGGATTATCTTGATCCTTGCTATCATTCTGTGGATGTTTAGATGGATTGAAGATTTCGTTCCATCGTTGGTGCCTGTTAGAACCATGCCCTCGAGGACTTGGTACTAAACTATACGTATGACCATAATCATTGGACGCTGCTGGTGTGCAGTTTTGTTGAGTATGACCATAATTATCGGACGCTGCTGGTGTGCTGTTTTGTTGAGTACTAGTATTTTCATGCTGCCCTGTTCTATAATTAACCGGTACATGGCCCCATGTTCTTGTTGCATGAGTAGGGCTCGGACTGGTCGTATCTTCGTCAAAAGGTGGGTCTTCGTTGTGTGTACTTTGGTAGGTAAAAGCACTGCCGGATGGCCATTGCGCATTTTTCATTCCTCCTTGATTCATTCGAATCCAGTTTGGGAAACTGGTATTCCACTGATTAATATAAGGATTAGTATTCGTAACATTCGAAGGCTGAGATGGCATATACCAGGATGTGCCTTGCCTACCTAAATGTCCATATCCTGCGGATTGTCCATAACCTGGTGATGTGCCATATCCTAATGATGGCCCATATCCAGGAGGTGATCTATATCCTAGAGGTGGTCTATATCCTGGTGAATATCCATGATATTTAATTGTTTGTGCTGGCCATTGATTTGCAGCAGGATTTGTAGGTGGATTGATTAGAGAACTAGGAATATCACTTCTTAAATCATGAATGCGTATCACAGGCTTGGTTTCACGCGCTTGACTATCGTCATCTAATTCATCTTTCGACTTACCTTGATTAAAATTATCGTAAGAACATGGTAGCATTGGGCCAATTTCATTTAATCTATTAGATAAAGTCGATCTAAGAGATTCGTGTCCGCATGCGGGTGCGGTTTCTACAATATTTTCATCGATTTCATTTTGCTTGCCCTCATTATGATCACTCATATCTTTTGAACTCGCGACCATAGACAACATGGCTGGGCAGGTACAGTTTTCCTTAGGGGTTAATAAAGACTCTTTAATTTCTGTTTGTTGGTCTTTAGACATGATTTTAACATCATGTTCCTTTCCTTGAACTTTATCATCAGTATTCACGTTTGATTTAACTGCACTTGCTTTACTTAGTGCGAGTGCCGGGATATCTTTTCCTATCTTTGAATTAACTTTTTTGACAATCTGCTTTGTCTCATCATTCTGCGTTTGTTGTTTGCAGTTTTCCTTAGAGGTTAATAAACACTCTTTAATTTCTGTTTGTTGGTCTTTAGACATGATTTTAACATCATGTTCCTTTCCTTGAACTTTATCATCAGTATTCACGTTTGATTTAACTGCACTTGCTTTACTTAGTACGAGTGCCGGGATATCTTTTCCTATCTTTGAATTAACTTTTTTGACAATCTGCTTTGTCTCATCTTTCTGCGTTTTTAGTTTGCAGTTTTCCTTAGAGGTTAATAAACACTCTTTAATTTCTGTTTGATGGTCTTTAGACATGATATTAACATCATGTTCCTTTCCTTGAACTTTATCATGAGTATTCACGTTTGGTTTAACTGCACTTGCTTTACTTAGTACGACTGTCGGGATATCTTTTTCTATCTTTAAATCAACTTTTTTGACAATCTGCTTTGTATCATATTTCTGCGTTTGTTTATACTTTTCCATTTTTTTTCTATCTTCATACCTTGCTAAAAGACTTCTCATTAATTTTATGGTATCTGAACCGCTCATTGGTTCTCTTTCAGCAATATTCTTCGACACTTTACTTTTTGTTCCTATCGCGCGGGTATCATTTTCAGCCAATGGCTTACCAACAGAGGTAAGAAGTTTAGCTTCATCGGCCTTCCCGGGTTCGACTAACGAAGGTTCTTTTATATTCTCGATCTTTTGTGTATTTTCTTCTTCTTTCTCTGGAGGAACTTTTGCATGATGTATAGACAATTTTTCAAAAGGCCCAAAAGGGGATTCATCCTTCATGTTTTGTAATCTCTCATCAAAAGCTATTCTTTCCTTCAGCCCAAGCTTCTCTTGTTCGAGTATTTCCCTTTGTCTTGCTGCAGTTTCTAAAGTGGCAGTTACTTGTTCTTTATTCTTCGTCTTTAATGCCGCCGTTTTGTCAGCCACTGAAGCTGCAATGGTATGAGATAGATCTTTGCATACAGGCTTCGTTTCCGGTTTTTCGTTCAATGGAAAGTCATGCTTAGCTTGGCTGAAGATATATCTGATCAATTTCTCACACTTTTCTATCTTGTCAGGTGGTTTTGAGTCTTTTCCAGTTGACTGTCTTCGAACCATTCGAACTGAAAAATAGCGAGAAAAGACATGAGTAATTTTAATGCAAACATTTTAATCGTAATAAGGAAGTGTCTGATTATGGAATCGCTACTCGTTATCTTTTTTCGCCATTTTTCTTTACAACAAATTATAAACATCATGCTATAGAGTCTGTTCGAAAAGAGAACAGGCATGGAATTTGAGGGCGCGCATTTATATTTAATTAACTGTCGCTTGGTCGTGTGAGGATTATGCCCAAGTCTTTAACAGTAACCTTCTACATTAAATTTTGGAGGTTTTTGGTCAAAGACCTAGGCATAAACGCCACGCAACCAGCCGTGGGATAGTTAATACAAATGTGCGCCCTCCGATTCTATGCCTGTTCTCTTTTCGAACAGACTCTAACTTATTAGCTATATTAGTTCCCCAAACAACTGCAACCCAGACCTTTTTAGACGACCCGTATAGCTTAGGCTCGTATTTATAAAGCAATCTCAAGTTTGAGAGCGATATTAAGTATGGATTTGACAGGTCGTTTTGTACTGAAGTGACATTTCTGATACGAACTCAAACTCGCTGTCACTCTTGAGAGCTGATTATAAATACGGGCCTAAGCAGGTTCCTCCCTATGCGTCTTTTGCTCAGTCAAAATCCCATTTGTGCTTAAATTACAGGCAAATACTGTACCAAATGAAATATATCTACGCTACGTATCAGTATTCCGTGGACTATCTAGTACTAGTAGGTACCCATGGTATAAGGAAACCTGGTATTCTCTTCGGACAAAGAGTAGGATAATTCCAGACGACGGACCAGTTGACGTCACAAACAATGCTGCCATTTAATTACATTGTTTAAACTGTAAGGGAGTTTTTAATACGTAGTAAATAAATAAAACCTAATCTCCATCTAGCTTACTATTTATTTTTCGTCTTATTAATGTATTTAGTAATTAATTTTAACTCAATACAATAATATTGCTTCTTTTTAGAAGTAAGTTAGAAAAAAATACAATATACTATTGGGTAATTTATTTTCCAAAAATGGCAATACATTTATCGATTCTGTTTAATGACGTCATCTGGTCTCACGTCGTGAACCAGGTGTCACGGGAAGAAAATACCAGGCGTAGTAATTTTCTTATACCATGGTAGTAGGTACCTACCTACCCACCAACATAACATACGGGATCCAACTTAATTTCAATTTGCATATTTTCGTCAATATCAGAGAAGTGTCTCATAGATGGAGGATGGAAAAAATAACATGTTTTAAATTAATTATTATTTAAAAAATAGTATTCCGAATATTCCGATGGATAGTACAAAGTCTATATACTTGGTTTGCTAAGTTATCGTAGTATCATAATTTATACAGATATTTGACTGCCAAATTTCGGAACTCATTCAGCGATGTTTTAAGTTTTATAATTCTAAACTACTTCATCACATCATATCACCTCACATCGCACTACCTAACAACTGATAATGGTAGCAATTCGTGGTTGCAAAATACGCGACTTAACTAATATAAGTCCATACCTGTCACTTTCTATCATGAGACAACAGAACGGGATGGCAATAATTTTAGTTGAGATTTAGTTTAGTCGTGATGTTTACGAATCGGGCGAAGTTATTATAGTCTTTACCTTTTCTCCCATTTGCTAGGGAATAGCTTCATTATTTAAAAAAAAGAAGCAGTACATTTCACTCTTTTCGATCCTCGAGTTCGTAGCCGCCAGCAATTTCTCCAAACGACATTAATGACCATTAACGACCTCTGCATGAGGTCTTTAAAGTACACACTAGTATGGATTAGGTGTTTTTAAGTTCACGTTATAAATTTTTTAAAGGCTGAATGCGCAAATTAAAAAAAAATAGAATGAATGAATGAATGGAATGTGCGCATGTCATAGGCGCCATTCTAATTTTGAATTTTACAATATTATGGAAGAATTGCAAGTTTAATGTTTATTTTTAAGTTTATTGATATTGTTTCTTCGCAAATAAGAGAAAAGTACTGTACTAATCTCAGCCAAAATAGCAATGTATGGTCTCGTTTACATTGGAAGGCCTCGACTGCGTCTCGGCCATCCAAATTTACTCGACCATACATTGCTTTATTTTTGGCTTCTAAAGTAATGTACTATTTTGTACTTATTCAAAGTAGGAGTAGGACATAAAAAATATAGGAGCTTTGGCACCTACCTATTTGGCACCTTTAAGGATTCCTTTCTGCAAGCTTCCTAGATCCCTATCAAATCTGTATACGGGGGTAATACTACTATTATTATTATTGCATGTTAAAACACTTACTTTTGTGGTGTTTTCCTGGACCATACTTGATGATATGTCCGTGCCATACTCTGTGAAAGTTAGTGCATACGCCGAATTTTCGTACAATGATCAATGTGTTCTTCATCATATTTCCTTAATGTTTTGCTAAAATTTGGTTTAAGTAAGAATGTTAAACAGCGAAAATTATGTCACCCATTATTATAAAAATTGACGGAGAATTTTTTCAGATGTTCCTAGAGTGTTCCTATTTTCCAAATTTTTTTTCACTTTTCTTTCATAACTTTTGACAGTTTTACATAGACGTCTGTTGGGTTTGTTCTGCCAGTACTATCTTTTCCTTGTTTTATTAAATTCTATTTGGTTTTATTAAATTCTCTTTCCTTGTTTTATTAAATTCTCTTTGGCTATCGTTTGAAAACGTAAAAAGTAAAATATTGCGTAGGTTTTTTATCTTCTTATAGTAGTGTGGGTCTCGCTCGAGTCGATCGACCCGATAAAACATGATGTCGACCCGAAAAAAGCGGTGTGCCTTAGGACGGCAATATTCAACAACAAAAACCGGCGACCGGGACTGATGGCTTAATGTACCCTCGGAAGCACGGAATCTTTTTTCTTCCAGACTATCAGGTGTTTCGCCTTGTATTTTCCTAACAAAACTGGGGAAAATTTTACAAAGTGTAAGTAAATTGTCAGAAATAATCTTTGTGATCAAAACGGCGGGCGGAACGGAAGGCCGTGTTGCTCTAAGTCGAGACAGAATCGACTTACTTCCAATGCTGGACTGGGACTGGGAGTGATAGAAAAACATAGAATGTGCCAGCTGCATCACATCCCGTGCATGCTGTAAAAACCAGCTAAGGGATTCCAGGGTTTCAGTGTTGTTATTTAGGCGAAGGGCTGACAACCTGTCACTAGAGCAATATAGGCACAATCTATTATCTGGAATAACCCTCAAAACTTGTCAGACGTGGCGGAATGACCTTTGTTTAGGTCGTTTACGCTCTGCCTACCCCATTAGGGATAAAGGCGTGATTATATGTATGTATGTATAAATCTCAAGCAAGTTAGGTAGAGCATGCTTGTGATCGCAGGTATTCGTTATAGGTACCTAAATTATAGATATAGGTACTTACAACACTTACATAGGAATCTTCGTTTGCGCGTTTGTTTCCACGCCAAGACTCTTTAAAAAAAAATGAAATGAAACTACCTACTCAACTCACCGAAAAACAGAAAGATTAAAACTGAAGAAATCAATGAATATCTCGTTCCGATCACGTTAGGTTCACGATTATAGTTGTGAAAAAGTAAAGAAAAGGTATTAACAGACGACCGCCTAACCTAACCTAACCTAAAACTCATTAGAATGCGAGTGTGGAGCCCGCATTCAAAAGTCGATTCGAACCATACAAGCTTTCTGTAAGTCATTTCTCACTTTCATCACATTTTCTTTCACTAACGGCACATTATTATGCTAATCCCACTACACTGTCACAATAATAGCCCTCGAAACTTGTCGGACGTGGCGGAACAACCTATGTTTAGGTCGTTTTTGCTCTGCCTACCCCATTAGGGATAAAGGCGTGATTTTATGTATGTAAAAACTAAATTAGAAAGCCAGCAATTATTTCTTGCAGCGATTCGTTACGATTCCCGCGAAAAACTCCTTGACGTTTTCATTTCACTAGGCGTTTTCATTAGCTCGTGTTTTTTTAAGTTTATCCTATATGGGAAGGCAAATAGCTTAGACCATACAGCCTACTCGTCACTTTACAATATTTATTGTTTTCTTGACCTAGGCGATTGCGATTGTTATCTAAAAGTCATTGAAAGGAATACGCCTCTGACTATAGAAGAATACGCCGGTCATTCACATTCCAATTTTCAAAAAAGTTTGTGATAAATCGATTTGAAGCATACTTAGAAGCACCTTATTTAATTTCTTAATTTCAATATTTTACTACATTATCTTTCATAACCAGCACATTATATGTAATAATTATATGCTATTCCCACTACACTATCACAATAATATTAGTTACTCGCTTATTTGGAAAAGCTTCAAATAAAATCCATACAAATCTTTGCAAAATGGAGGAGGTAAAGAAAATAATTGTTTTTATTTCAAATAATACAGTATTTTTTTTTTAAATAACAATGAGGAGGAAAACTGCCTTTTTCTCCCGCTAGGTGTCGCATGGGCGACTGTACCTTGAGAACTGTCAAATTGTACCAACTTTTGTAAACAAATTGAATATTTTTAGAATATTATCGGTAAATGCCACAATGCAGTGCATTTAATTGCAAAAATAGGGGAATTCATTTGTTTTCCAAAGATTACAAATAAAGAAAACAGTGAGAGACAGTGGGAAAAAAAATTACGTATTAAAAACTTCAATGCAAGTGATGCAAGTTGAATGTGTTCAGCGCATTACAAAGAAAGTGATTATATTGAAAAAAATATCGTTTATGTTAAAAAAACTGATAAAATCGCAATACACATGTGACATTGACACGAAATAAGGTACAGTCGCCCAGAGCGCCATCTGTATTTAGCTTTTAGTTTGGCTCCTCATCTTTTATATTCCCGCGCAAAACTCCGCTGAGTCGATTGTCGATTGTCGTTCCGTTACAAGAAGTTACTTAAAATTCATGATATAAATAAAATAATATATTTATTTATAATAAAGGTTTTTTAATACTGTAAAAGTTATTGTAATTTTTAATACATTCTGTCATATTTTTAGGAATTTTATGATTTTATTTGGTGATTTATTTCAGCTTACATACTTTTGAAGTCTTGTCTTTGCTTGCATTATGATACGAAACGTCATCACAAATGCAAGAAAATAACAAAAATGGCTGAGGAACAGGTGAGGATCAAAATAATATTATTTTTCTAGTAATTTCACATAATTCTGACGATTTTCCAGCAGGAATATATTTGCAGTAATATAAAGAATATTTCCCAAGAAATTCCTTAAGCCCAACCATGCATTTTGCCCAATTTTGGGCCGTAGTTTTTCGGGCACTTGGACCCGTTTTGGGCAAATTTTCGAAATGGTATTGTTGTGAATAATTGATAAATGGAAGAGATTTTACCGACACATTTACTTCGGAGTAGTATCTTAAGTGTAAACAATAAAAATGCCGGTATTTTTGGTTATATTTACTAACACGAACGAAGCGGCAGATATACCTAACGTCGGTGTATTTTGTAAAATGAATAGGTACATTCCTATAAGATTTCGTATTTAAATTGCCAGCAGTATAATTTATAGTTCGCTTAATCTTTAGAGAATGTATTTATTTTTACATTTTTGTTAAATTAAACTTTGCATCCCGTGGTTTCTCTTGTTGGATTGGACTTATCGAGGAGAATAGGTTATTTGGTCTTCTTCAGAATACCTACAACCATATCTCATGAAGATGGACTGCTATACAATTCACACTCAAAACAGTTCTCAAATAAACATACAGGCACAATTAAAGCTTGTTAAGGAAATTATTTCACCGAAGGGCTTCTCCTAATTAATGATTTGTTTTGTAATTTATAGGTATGTTTACTAAATATATCTCAACTTTTACCAAATAATACTTATTAAAATAGGGTGCCTACTCAATCCATAGTCCACACACACACACACACACACACATTGCCCTTTATTCTGGCCGCCACATTCTTAACTAATTTTAAGATAGCGCTGTCACTTTCTTTACTTTGACATAAGAATTTTGGAAATGATGAATAGGACCCACAATATTTTAGCCATCAGTTTTTGAATTTTTTTAGCCACCTAGGAAACAAGCCTATTGTATGGCTTATTTCTGTTTGATGATTTCAGGAGGTGATTCAGATAGAACTACTGTGTAAGCAGTTGTACGAGTCGCAGGATGCCGGGATCCGGGAGCAGGCGGAGAAAGCGGTGGTGGCCTTTCAGGTGAGTGCAGTGAACAGTTTTGGGCAAAATATGGGGTGTATGATTGATTCATCATCAGCCTTTTTCCCGTATTTCACGGGGTCAGCTACCTAATCTAAAGGATTGAACGAGGGTACTGGTTTTTACACAGAGCGACTGCCATCTGACCTCCGCAACCCAGAAGGGAAACCAGACCCAATCCTGCATTAGGTTACACACAACCTTTGAATTTCTTCGTAGGTGTGTGCAGGTTTCCTCACGATGTTTTCCTTCACCGTAAAAGCGCCGAAAAAACGTACATATGAAATTCGAAAACCGAAAAAACACATTGGTACGTGGTGGGATTCGAACCACGACCTCCTGCACAGAAGGCCGCTATCCACTACACCATCCGGGCCATGGGGTGTATGATTATGATTTGAAAAGAAGGGGTTGGTCGATATGTTATGATTATGTCAACAATTTTGAAAGTATATTAATACAATGTCTCCTTATATACTATGACTATAATATTTTAAGTCTAATAAATTTTGTCAGGTTACTTACATAAATATATAATCAGTTCTATTAAATTCTGTCAATGTACAATGAAATAAGTCAATGTCTTCCCCAATAGCATTGAGAATGCGCAGAGCTGTACATCTGTAACATTCAATCAAATATACATGAAGGTTTTTTTTTGTCACAGGAATCCCCGGATACCCTGAGCAAATGCCAGGCCTTACTGGAGCGGGCAGACAGCAGCTACTCACAGCTGTTAGCTGCCACAACACTCGCCAAGCTGGTTGGCAGGTATATCGGTCTTCTTCTTTTAGTGTGGTCTTGGAGTAAAGCGACCCGATGAACCCTGGTGTTGAGTTTTTAAACCGCCTAAATAGCACAGCTTATATGCCCAGGACATGTTTTGTGTAATGGCCACTATCAAAGACAGCGACCAGGACCGACACGTGCCCTCCGAAGCACGGAATCTTTTTTCTTCCAGACGATCAGGTGGTTCAGCCTGCATTGTCCTAACCAACCACTGCGGTATATCTCATACATTTTGATACTAAGATTCTCTTGTCGCGGCGTGTCGGTCTAACATTCTAAGCATTTGGTATTTTATTTATTTTTCTCAAACATGCATGAAAATAGTCTTATTCCTTATGCAAAATCAATACGCAAACTTTGACATTTACGGTTTCTCAAATAAAAGTTTTCATAGAACTCGTCTTTTTCAAATTTCGAACAACAAAGAGCTCCGTCAAAATACAAAACGCCATTCCTCCGTGCCAAAACTCTCCAGCAAAGTACAAAACGCCATTCCTCCATGCCAAAACTCTCCAGCAAAGTCCAAAAGGCCATGACTTCATGCCAAAACTTTTTTTTTCTAAGTACACTTGCGTTTAGTTTCAACCATTTGCATTTGTGTTGACCAAGCACTGAGGCTGTACGCCATAGATTTTTATTTATGTATTTCCCTGCATTATTTTGAGAAAAGCACTATGTAAGCCTCGGCGGAAATAGCAATTGCCTGACTCGTATTATTGAAGTCCTCGCCTGCGGCTCGGACTTTAATCCCTACTCGTCCGTCAATTGCTGGTTTTCCATGCCTCGACAACAATGGTACTATTATTTGCTGCTTGCTTGCCTATTTAGTTTAACTTTTTAAATAGCTCGTCACTTTGCAGGTCAGCCTCCGCCTTGTCAGTGCAACAGCGGCTGGATATAAGGAACTATGTGCTCAATTATCTCGCCACGAGGCCGAAACTCGCCAATTTCGTTGTTCAGGTAATTAAAAAAAAAAACAGTCACGCCTGTATCGTTTAGGAGGTAGGCAGAGGCGGCTGGCTCATTCTATGTTAGTATTACTGGGAAGAGAAGTGGCTGGCACATTATATGTTAGTATTACTGGGAAGAGATGCGGCTGGCACATACATTCTATGTTAGTATAACTGGGAAGAGAAGCGGCTGGCACATTCTATGTTAGCATTACTTAAAAGGATGGTAATACAGACGGACTCACAGAAGAGTAACTCTAATCAGTGGACGGACTAATTTTAAACCTGTCACATAGATTGAATGCACGAAACGAAACGCATTTTAGTCGGGACCCTTTCACATCACGACTTAATTTGACTTATTTTGAGCGTTATACGTCAGTTTGACACAATTATAATCAGCTGTTGTGTTGCTGTCTCTGTTTTATTCAAATTTTAGAAAGTGACAGGACTAAACTTAAATTAGTTAAGTTGAAGCTATTTACGAATCGAGGCCAATGGCCTCAATTCACGCCGTCCAGTTACTAATTCTAATTCTTAGTAGCGCTGTCACTTTCTTAACTTTGACATAAGAACAGGATAGCAAACAAATACGTGAGTTTGACATTTCTTATCTGACATAAGACTGCTTAAATTAATTAAAATTAGTGAGCACGTTCTATGATCATTCCTTATTTAAAGCGCCGTACGTCAAATTAAGAATGTCAAAGTCACGTGTTTGTTTGCTATCCTGTTCTTATGTCAAATTTAAGAAAGTGACAGCGCTACTAAGAATAAGAATTAGTAATAGTGCTTCCTGAATTAACACCAATGTATGACCAAAACGAAAAATTTCTTAGGAGAGTCCGACCTGTGGCTTGGGGAAAGTTTGGTATCATCAGTAGAACATGTGGTTTAAAGGAACGCAGTACTTTTTTTACACCCTGTATAACTAGCGCGTATAAGTCACTTGCATAATACATACAATACAATACAAAATACTTTATTGCACTTAAGGAGACAAATACACAGTAATACACAAACAACATAACAAAAGTACAACATAGGCGGCCTTATTGCTAAGGTAGCAATTTCTGCCAGGCAACCTTTAGGTGATAAGAAAGTACGTAGCAGTTAGCGGGATAGTGCAGATTTAAACTATTTACAGACAACACACAGTAATACTTATAATACTTATACGAGTAGGTACACACTATTACAAAAATATATGATATAATAAAATAGACTAATATATACCTTATAATAAACTAATACATACTATATGAAAGAGAGGATAATGCATAATTATTTTCAATCAGTAACGGATAAGCGAATGACAGGCAGTGAAGTGAAGAATAAGTGAAAGGAACAAAAGGTTAGGATGTTACATACATACATATAATCACGCCTGTATCCCTAATGGGGTAGGCAGAACGAAAACAACCTAAACAAAGGTCGTTTCGCCACGTCTGACAAGTTTTGAGGGTTATTACAGATGATTGCGTATATTGCTATAGTGATGGGTTGTCAGCCCATCGCCTAAATTACAATACACAGAAACCCTCGAATCCCTTAGCTGGTTTTTACAGCATGCCCGGGAGGAGATGCAGCTGGCACATTCTATGTTTTTCTACCACTTCCCAGTCCAGCATGGAAGAAACTTGCATAATGGAAACCCGGATTAATTATATGCGTTTTTTTTTAAAGGCATTGGTGGCTCTGTTCGCGCGGATCACAAAGCTGGGCTGGTTCGACATGGTCAAAGAGGAGTTCGTATTCCAAAACGTTATGAACGATATTGCCAGCTTCTTACAGGTTAGTTCATATACTGTGTAACTGCCTCCGTGGTCTAGCGGTCTGAGCCATGGGCTCACGACCCGGAGGTCCCGGGTTCGATTCCCGGTGGGGGACAATGACTTTGTTTTGTTGTTTCTAGTTTGGTTAGGACATTGCAGGCTGATCACCTGATTGTCCGAAAAGTATGATGGTCCATGCTGTCTGGTCGTGTCAGTCAGTCTGTCCCATCAGAATAAGAGATTGAAGGAATAGAGAGTGCACCTGTGTGTAGCGCGAACACTTGGGCACTAAAAACTAGTCCTGCACATTTGGCCCATCTCTGGGAGATTGGCCGCCATCACCGAAAATCGGTGGGAGGACTATTGTTTATTATTTTATATGCATCGTGATATGTGTGAATCTACCCATGAAACTGAATAACTTTCCCTGAGGAACATAGGTCGAAATACGAAGAAAAAAAAATTTACTTCCCATACTAAATGCGCTATCAGCTGATGCATTTTGTATGGAAGGTCAAAATTTATTTTTCGTTTTTCGACCTATGTTCCTTAGGGAAAGTTGTTCAAAAAAAAATTTACTTCCCGTACAAAATTCGCTATCAGCTGATGCATTTTGTATGGATGGTCAAAATTTATTTTTCGTTTTTCGACCTATGTTCCTTAGGGAAAGTTGTTCAGTTTCATGGGTAGGTTCACAACCTAAAATTAGATTATTATTTTGAACGGGATTATTACCACGATTACATTGTTACCTCGATATTTCAGAGCTGTTTCAAGCTCCATGGTCACGAGTATAGAGATAATAATCTAATTCTTAATTTTTTTAACACCCTGTATTTTAAACTGTAATTCCTAATACAGGGTCCCGCGGAAATGTGCACCATTGGAGTTCAACTACTGTCTCAACTAGTGGTCGAAATGAATCAGGTGTCAGAGGCGGACGCCATACGGTCGCTCAACAAACACAGAAAAATAGCGTCCTCATTCAGGTAATCATATTTACTGCTGTACCCAAAGGTTGCCTGGCAGAAATTTCTACCGATAAGGCCGTTTAATTGTACTTTGTTTCTGCTATTGGAGTGCAGTTCCTGTCTTAACTAGCGGAAATGAATCAGGTGTCAGAGGCGGACGCCATACGGTCGCTCAACAAACACAGAAAAATAGCGTCCTCATTCAGGTAATCAAATTTACTGCTGTACCCAAAGGTTGCCTGGCAGAAATTGCTACCGATAAGGCCGTTTAATTGTACTTTGTTTCTGCTATTGGAGTGCAGTTCCTGCCTTAACTAGCGGAAATGAATCAGGTGTCAGAGGCGGACGCCACACGGTCGCTCAACAAACACAGAAAAATAGCGTCCTCATTCAGGTAATCATATTTACTGCTGTACCCAAAGGTTGCCTGGCAGAAATTGCTACCGATAAGGCCGTTTAATTGTACTTTGTTTCTGCTATTGGAGTGCAGTTCCTGTCTTAACTAGCGGAAATGAATCAGGTATCAGAGGCGGACGCTATATCGCTCAACAAACACAGAAAAATTGCGTCCTCTTTATTCCCCATGTATGTACTTGTTCTGTAAATATTTCTGACAGAGCACTGTAAATATTGCCTACTAGGCAGCAGGGTGTTATTAAGAGCCCGTGTTTTCGACTCTTTTTACGAATTATTAATAGTACATTGTTGTCGAGGCATGGAAAACCAGCAATTCACGGACGAGTAGGGATTGAAGTCCGAGCCGCAGGCGAGGACTTCAATAATACGAGTCAGGCAATTGCTATTTCTGCCGAGGCTTACATAGTGCTTTTCTCAAATTAATGCAAGGAAATACATAAATAAAAAATCTATGGCGTACAGCCTCAGTGCATGGTCAACACAAATGCAAATGGTTGAAACTAAACGCAAGTGTACTTAGAAAAAAAAGTTTAGGCATGAAGTCATGGCGTTTTGGACTTTGCTGGACAGTTTTGGCATGGAGGAATGGTGTTTTGTACTTTGACGGAGCGCTTTGTTGTTCGAAATTTGAAAAAGACGAATTCTATGAAAAGTTTTTTTTTTTAATTTGAGAAACCGTAAATGTCAAAGTTTGCGTATTGATTTTGCATAAGGAATAAGACTATTTTCATGCATGTTTGAGAAAATAATTCTTCTAGCAGTGAAAGTACCTATAACATTCTTATTTTATAATATTTACAGCTACAAGTGTTAGTTAGGCGCCTTTTTTTCTCATAGATGGGGATGAAAAGTAGTGTATTACTCAGGAGCAAAAATATTTTTGGCTCGGGCGAAGTACTCTGAATCGCTCACTCACTTCGCTCTGGATTCAAAAAAGCGCCCTCGCCCTCGCCTTGAAAATATTATTTGCTCCCACGTAATAAAATTTACTATTTTGTCACATTGCGTGAAACGAAAACGTCAAAACAACGATTTAAACGACCTGTTAAAATGTTAGCCGCGTACAACGCCATCTATTGAGCAAATTAAAAACTCCCATTGAAACGGTGTTTCTACCGGCAGGGACACGCAACTGTTCGAGATGTTCCGTCTGGCGTGCTCGCTGCTCAGTGCTGCGCGCGCCAACAAGCTCGACCTGAGCGACGAGATGCAGCACGCGCTCATATCAGCACTGTTGCGGCTGGCGCACAACTGCTTGACCTTCGACTTCATAGGGACAGCCAGTGATGAGTCCTCTGATGATCTTTGTACTGTGCAGGTTAGTACAAACTCTATTTTCTGCATATGGTGTGAATTTTGTTGTTATCTTGGCAGCCATCTTAAATTTCAACTATACTAATAAGCGGCCATCTTAGATTTCTACCATATTGGCAGCCACTTTGAATATAAAACATCTTGAAAGCCATCTTGGATTTCAATCAACTTGGCAACCATTTTAGATTTCATCCATCTTGGCAGCCATCTTGGATTTTAACTATCATGGTAGTCACCTTGAATTACAAGCATATTGGCGCCATCTTGAATTTCAACCATCTTGGCAGTCATCTTTAACTTAAACCATTTTGACAGCCATATTGGATTTCATCTATATTAGTAGCCATCTTGAATTTCTACCGTATTGGTAGCCATCTTGTATTTGAAACATCAGGACATCTTAGATTTTAACTATCTGGCTGACATTTTTGATTTCAACTAGTATGTCAGCCATCTTGGGTCTAAACTATTTTGGCAGCCATCTTTTCAACCATCTTTAATTTCAGGCACAAGAAAGGGACTAAAAAAAAATAAAGTGCAAACCCTGAGTTGTTGAGATGTTTCTAGAGTCTGGCCAATGAAAGCTGTCCACGAAAAACAGCGGCAATTGGGTACTTGACTGGGTAGCTTAAAAATTCAAAACGTTTATACTTAAAACTAATGGCTAAAAATATTGTGGATTTCATTCATCATTTAAAAAAAATGCACATTTAGATTTTAATAATCGAATTAAAAGTATATAAGTTATTGATTTGAGTAGTCAATATTTACTAAAATGTGACGTCATAACTCACTATTTTCATACAAAAAAGCGTTTTTGACATTTCATAAAAAGTTGCTGATTTGACTAGTTGGAAAGTAGCCACTAAAGTTTCGCAAAAAAATTCCTCGACAGCTTTCACTGGCCAGACTCTATCTTCCGTCCTCAGATTCCCACATCATGGAGGCCCACGTTCCTCGAGTCTACAACCCTTGATTTATTCTTCGAGTTGTACCACGTGATAACGAGTTCTGGTGACCGCGGAGCCCTCGCGAGCCTTGCGTTGGCTTGCTTGGTGCAGCTAGCGTCTGTTAGGAGGCAAGATTTAGTTTATACATACATACATATATTCACGCCTTTATCCCTAATGGGGTAGGCAGAGCGTAAACGACCTAATCAAAGGACGTCCCGCCACGTCTGACAAAATTTTGAGGGTTATTCCAGATTGATCTGTATATTGCTATAGTGACAGGTTGTCAGCCCATCGCCTAAATTACAATACAATGTAATGTTATACATTGTAAATTTTATATAGCTATTTATGTAACTGTTGCATAATGAGGGATATTCAACACGAGTGTGGTTTATGAAACGAGCGCAGCGAGTTTCATAAAAGTATACTCGAGTGTTAAATACTAATTATGTACAGTTTCATACAATAGTTTATCTACACTCATACAACAAATTTAAATTAAAGAAAAAATAAAGTAATCATTATTTCTTCTTTTCTAGTTTGCTCAAATAGCAAGCATCTGCGTAAAAATTAAAAAAAAAAACTTCATTTTGTTACAGTTTTGCGATAACGAAATGAAATTTGTATGGTTCCTTAGTCACGGCTGCATCGAAAGGTATATCATTTGCTTAGCGTTTCTGATAAGTAAATGAAGGATTTACGACATGAGTGTAGATAAAATAATTAATAAACAATACTGAAACCCTCGAATCCCTTAGTTGATTTTTACAGCATGTCCGGGAGGAGATGCAGCTGGCACATTCTATGTTTTTTCATCGCTCCCAGTCCAGCATGGAAGTAACCATGGAAAAATTATAATATTCCGTGTTTTATAAATAATTTTTGATTATAATTTTTATTGTCAGGTCATTGTTCAGCAATAACGAAAGGGCTAAGTTTCTGAGCCGACTGGCGGCGCAAGTTTTAAGGATATTGGAGAACACACAGGTATGCTATGATAGATAGATAGATAGATAAATCATTTATTCGGTACCAGTTATTACAGTTACACATCTTAAAACTAAATAGTCTAAAAGTTACAAAAGATACCGAAAAGGTTCCCGGCTCAGCATGTGCTAAAGTCCAAGACAGTAGCGCTGGTTTTCAGCAGGAACCTTACTAAACTAACTTAACCTAATAACTTAACTTAAGCATAAAAATACAACAAAATAGCTATGGCTATACCGGGTGTAAGGGACAGCGTCCCGCAAACTTATAGGGGTTGCTCAGTTAACTAAACTGAACAACTACCACCAGGATTTTCTTTCAGGAAATGAAAAAAAAATTTGCTTTTTCATACAAAATTACCACATTGATCAGACAATTTGTATGGAAAAGCAACATTTTTTTTTCATTTCCTGAAAAAAATTCCTAGTGATATGTGTCCAGTATCGTTGACTGAGCAACCCCTATCAGTTTGCGGGACGCTGTCCCTTACACCCGGTATTGGCCTTTTTAAATTAAGTACAAATATTTTAAGGGTGGATTTCTATCATCAAACTGAACAACTTTCCCTAAGGAACATAGGTCGAAATACGAAAAAAAAAATCGCCCGTACAAGTGGTGTCAGCAGCTCGAATCAATTTGTATGAAGGGTCAATTTTTTTTTCATATTACGAACTATGTTCCTTGGGGAAAGTTGTTCAGTTTCGGGTAGGTTCACACCCTAAAATTTGGCCAGCAATTTTCCCGGTATTAACATGTTTTAAAAGCATTTCCAAAAATATTGATATTTTTTTTTATTAATATAAGTTTTTTTTTTTTTTTTTATTTGCGATGGTTAGCACCATTGTAATCTTTCTTTGTTATTAAATACACTTGTACTCGTTTCACAGTTTATTGTGGGATTAACCCAACCGGTTTCGCTCACATGATCATATTCAGGGGTTTTAACTTAATAACAATAACATTTTACATACACTATAGGCATGTTGACTGGGTGGCTAAAATAATTCAAAACGTTTATACTTTAAAACTGATAGCTAAAATACTGTGGATCTCATTCATCATTTGAAAAAAAAAATGCACATTTAGATTTAATAATTGAGTTAAAAATATAGAAGTTATTGATTTGAGTAGTCAATATTTACAAGCAAGTGACGTCATAAGCCAGTATTTTCATATAAAAAAGCGTTTTTGACATTTCTTAAAAAGTTGCTGATTTGACTAGTAGTCAAATAGCGTAGTCACAAAAATATAAACATTGTGTATTGCGCTGCAATCGGAAATAATTAGTTATGTGGATGATTTTTATTTATAATGTTATTGTTATTAAGTTAAAACCCCTGAAGATGCTCGTGTGAGCGAAACCAGTTGGGTTAATTCCACAATAAACTGTGAAACGAATTTAACTGTTATTATTGATAACCAGGGTCTATCAGAACCGACAAACTACCACGAGTTCTGCCGGCTGCTGGCGCGACTGAAGATCAACTACCAGCTGGGGGAGTTGGTGATGGTGGAGAACTATCCCAGGCTCATCGAGCTGATTGCCAAGTTCACCGAACAAAGTTTGCAGGTACCCTATAAAAAGGCCCTATCTTTAAGGAGGGGATACTTTTATTTTATTCGTATGGATTTTTAAAATTAGCGCCATTTCCGTGTGCAACGACTCATTAGACAGACTCTAGATCCGGGAACTCTGGCCAGCAGGCCTTGATTCCCAGTGCACATGCTTCCATAGGATCAATTTTTCTCTGTCGGTTGTCCAGACCTGGTCCAGTACCTATTTACTCAAAGAACTTTTAAAAGGCTTTTGGGCGTTACGTGGACACTATTTAGTATTTACTAGAAGACCTTTTAAAAGGCATTTGGGTGTAATGAGGACATTTATTTACTCAAAGACCTTTTAAAAGGCATTTGGGCGTTACGAGGACACTTATTTACTCAAAGACCTTTTAAAAGGCTTTTGGGCGTTATGAGGGCACTATTTACTAGAAGATCTTTTAAAAGGCATTTGGGCGTTACGAGGTCACTTATTTACTCAAAGACCTTTTAAAAGGCCTTTGGGCGTTACGAGGACACTTATTTACTAAAAGACCTTTTAAAAGGCTTTTGGGCGTTACGATGACACTTATTTAC